>CATIWQ010277710.1:0-12276 GCA_949673415.1 Euphorbia schlechtendalii | reverse complement strand
TTATTATTCAATTATTAATTATTATTACAATTACACGTGAGCTAATAATAATTATTATAATATATTATAGCTTAGATTCAAATTATCACTTATTATTGGATTATAAAAACGTAATAGTTATTTTAATAAATAAATATTTTGATTTATTATTCCATATCACATTTTCTAATTAATTAATACTATGATTATAAATAAAAATATTATTATATTATAGTTATATTAATACTATTATTATATCAATAACACTAGTAATTATCACTATTTAAAAATTATTTAGACTATATTTATATTCAATATAAACTACATTAAATAATAATTATTTTTCTATATTAATATTTTTATCAATGTTATTCTTTTTATTATTATTACTGTTAATTTTAATTAAAAATTAATTAGAATAATCATTATTATAATTAAAATTTATGGATCTGAACTAAACTTAATAGACCTTAACTGAACTGAACTGAACTTAACTTAACCTAATTGAATTGAACTTAATGGACCGAGGAGAACATGACCTTAATCAAGTACATTTTTCGTGTTCACCTTAGAAAAAAGATATATTTTAGTACCCAGTTTGAGTTATTGAGAAAATGACTCATGGTTTTGTCGGTTTCATTCCCTAATAATTCTCATCCTATTATAAATTGTAATCTCTAAAACACCAAAAAGTACCCCGTCTTCGTTTCATCACTATAGCTGCTAAATCTCCTAATGGAGCTCATCCAAATCCCTTCTTTCCAGTTGCTATTAATTTCCCTACTCTTCATCTTCCTAATACTAAGGAAGAAGAGAGAAACAATAAAGCTACCACCAGGTCCATGGAAGTTACCTCTCATAGGCAGTCTTCACCATCTAATTACCTCTCTTCCCCATCAGCGCCTTACTCACTTATCCAAAATCTACGGTCCTATTATGCATCTTCAACTCGGCCAACTCACTAATATTATCATTTCTTCACCTGAAGCCGCTAAGCACGTTATGAAGACCCATGATCTCTCCTTTTCTGGGCGGCCCCAACTCGCCGCAGCAAGTATTGCTACTTATAATTTCACAGATATTGCTTTTGCACCCTATGGCGACTACTGGAGACAACTGCGGAAAATTTGCACAGTCGAGCTGCTAACTGCAAGACGTGTGGATTCATTTAGACCCGTGAGAGAAGAACAAGTAACCAAACTCATTGAATCCATGTCTTGTGGAGTGCCTCTCAACTTTAGCAGGATGGTAAGTTCTTTGACCTACAGAATCGTTTCAAGGACGGCGTTTGGTAAGGTATGGGACGGAGAAAAAACTTTTCTAGCGGCTGTTACAGAATTGATTGATGCTACCGGAGGTTTCAGTCTTTCCGATTTGTATCCTTCGGTCAAGCTTTTTCAAGTGTTTGACAGATCGATTGCCAGAGTAAAGAGGCATCAGGAAAATATTGATAAGATATTTCAAAGCATCATCGAAGAACATCGAGCCAGAAGGGCGAATCAAAGCAACCTAGTTGATAGAAATGAAGATCTTGTAGATGTGCTTTTGAATGTTCAGGAACAAGGAGGCCTTCAATTCCCTCTCACAGATGACAATATCAAAGCAATTATATTGGTAATTAGTACTATTTAGCTAGTACTACCCCTCCTTCAAAATTTTGAATTTATAATATGTATGCAATTATGTTTATCAATTTGAAATGAAATTCAGGATATGTTTGCCGCTGGTACCGAGACGTCATCAACTCTTTCAGAATGGGCGATGTCAGAGCTAATGAAAAATCCAAGAGAAATGGAGAAGGTCCAAGAAGAGGTGAGACGAGTCTTTAGTAAAGAAGGGAACGTCGATGAATCACGCCTTCACGAACTTAACTACTTAAAGTTGGTAATCAAGGAAACATTGAGATTACACCCACCGTTTGCAATGTTGCTCCCCCGAGAAAGTAGGGAGGAGTGTTCTGTATATGGTTATGAGATTCCTGTCAAATCTAAAGTTATGGTGAATGCGTGGGCAATAGGAAGGGATCCTAAATATTGGACTGAAGCTGAGAAATTCAATCCAGAGAGATTCATAAATAGCTCGATAGATTACAAAGGAAATAACTTTGAGTTGTTGCCATTTGGTAGCGGAAGAAGGATTTGTCCCGGAATAACATTTGGTATGGTTAATGTTGAGTATACGCTGGCACAACTACTATTTCATTTTGATTGGAAATTTCCTGCAGGAATCACGCATGAAAGTTTTGAATTGGATGAGCAATTTGGAACTGTGGTAAAGAGGAAAAATGAACTGCATTTGATTCCCATTCCTTATCATCCTTCAACTCTGAATAAGTAGTAAAGTGTGTGAAGTAGTGAGATGTAGAGCAAATAAAAATTCTATAATAGAGAAACAATTAAATAAAGGTTTTTGTGTTTTTGTGTCCTTAAGTTATAATGTGTAAGAATGCGAGTTTGCAGTGAATGACGTGTCTTTTTATATGAGAATGAGTATCACTTGAAACCTGCTTTTAAAATTAATATTTAAAAGTACTGTAGATTATCAGGAATTTTTGAATAAATTGAAGAACATAATGAGATAGAACGTGGATATCTCAACTTAGATGACACCTCCAAGAAACTAACTCAAGAACCTTTCTGAAGAAAATTTGTTTAGAAGAAAAAAAAATTAGAGAACACAAGAAACAAGAAAGCATGATAAAACCGTGCTAAACAAACATATAATGTTCTTTACCTTCTAAATCACATTTTAAAAGATTCTCACAAAAAAAAGGCAATATACTCCACCATGTTAAGATAAATCACATTCCAGGGGAGAATGATGCAAAATGAAGCAATAATGCAGAAAGAAATGAAACTGTGTCGTCAAAATGCTCAGATTTGGACTTTTTTGGAGTATTTTTTGGGTGGAAACTAACAACTAAATATAACTAATGGTTATACCATGAACCCCACCTCATTTTTGTCAAATTTCTTGTTTAGTACCTAAAGTAATTGACGCAAAGATAACGATGTATTAGGAGAAAAATAAAAGCAACACATTTTATTGGGAGATAAGAACCATTACCTACTTGAACTTCCTCAGGTCCAGTATATTTGGAATGAAGACCCGGGTTTCCCAAATCCGAAGTAAGATGGTGAATCGCACCGTTATCCATGATCAATTGGTTGAGTTGCAGTGAAGTTTGAAGTTAAAGGGGTGTAGGGTTGAGTAGGGACGTGCAGTACTCAAACCGAAAACCAAATAAAAACCGAATAGAAAAACAGACTGAATTCATTGCAGTTTGATTTCATTTTTTAAATTTATAATATTTCAATTTTCGATTTTGGTTTTTGTAATAAAAAGCTTTGTAAAACCAAACCGAACCGAATATATATATAATAAATTTTATTTATATAGATCCTACTTTCTTATTTTTCACATTCATCTCTTTTTATAATGTTACATTCTCTTTTTTAACGGTACTCAATCGTCATTATTTACTATTACTTTGTTTTATTTGTTTTTATAATTAAAAGATAAGAATATTATTTCATTTTGGGTTGTTGATTTTTTGTTTTGTTTTTTATTAGAACTTACGAGATAGAATTAAAACAACAAATTTATATAATACATACCAAGTTAAACTATACATTAGCTATTAACAAAATAAAATTATATCAAAAGAACAAATAAATTCATCTCATATCAAAATAACAACATTTGAACGTCACTAGGGTTTGGTTACAACCAACTCCCGTATTGCCGGGAACAGCCATCTCACCGGAAAATTGCGCTGGCCACCTATCTTTCATCTTCTCTTTCTGTTCGACAAGAATCTAGCTACAGGAGAATAACGTCGTTTACAGCTTCACTAGAAACAACATAAATCCTCCTAGTTCTTCAGCTTGACAAAGGACACAATGGTAGATTTTCTGAGCAGTTCAGTTTTCTTGATGTTCTTGAAGATTGGCTATCCTAATTTGTCAGATTCTTTTCTGTTTTCTTGAAGTTCTTGACAAATCTTTGGCAGTTGCAATCAGCCTTTTCTCAATCTTGATGGGAATATGGCATCCCATTATTCAACCTTTGATTTTCTTGCTTGTTTATTTGACAAACAAGTTTTTGCACCAAACCCGAAATCATTAACCCCTATTGATTTGGTTTCCATGAAACTATCTTATGCACAAATCGCATAAGAGGGGGGACTAATCCGGTTCCCTTGGGTACGGATGGTGTTGTCAATATTATGGGGACTGATTTGGTTTCCTTTGGGAACGGTTGCTGTTATCATCAACAAAGGGGGGTATAAATTAGTTAGGATTACTTAGTCGTTATATGATAATGGGGTCAAGCAAACCCTCTTATTGGAAGAGTCGATGTTGGTTTGGGTGTTACGCAATGGAAAGTTGATGAGCTGAGAACTCAATTGTCAAGGATTTGGGGTTTCGATACGCAGTGGAAGCTAATTTCTATCGGTAGAGGGTATTACCATCTCATGTTCCTTTCTGCTGATATGAAGCAACAGGTTTGGAGTAAGGGTAACCTTAATTTAAAAGCTGGAATCTTTAGAGTTCAGCCGTGGTACCGGACTTCGACCCCTCAGCACATGCATAATACGAATGCTTAGGTATGAGTGAAATTGCTTGGTTTGCTTTGGGAATATTGGGATGCACAAATACTTGCTGAAGTTGCCGGTTGCTTTAGGGTTCTTCTCAGAGTTGATAAAGCAACGAATGAGGGTTCTTTTGGCAATTTTTCTCGTGTGCTAGCTGATGCTGATTTTTTCGTCAAATCTGCCTGACACGGTTGGCATGGAGAGGGAGGAGGCTGAAACTTGAGTTGAGCTTCAATATGAAAATATGCCTCCCTTTTACCGGATGTGTAACTACGTTGGTCACATGGCTTATGATTGTAGGCGGTTGTACAAGCCTGAAGGTCGGATTGCTAAACAAAGGAAGAAGAAGCCGGATGAGCCTAAACAAATTCAGGGGTAGGCGGAAAAGCTTTAGACAAAACAGAGGTAGAAAAATCTAGAAGAAGGCTTAGTACTATCAACAAAGATTTTTCAAAATATCGAGAATAGTCTTTGAAAGGAGGCAAAGAAGTTTCCATTGGTTGATATGGATAGGGTTGTTTAGACTGGTAATAACAGAAGAGACTGATGTTAACAGGGCTATTTGGGGTGACATTGGTGCAACAGCAAACTTGGATCAAATTTTGGTTGACAATCGACAGAATAAGGATATTTTGGTTTACAATCTAATTGGCATCGATCTCACTATGGATTTGTCTCTTGATTCAACACCAGCCTCGGTCAACAACGTTCATCGTGAGCGTTGAGTAGATATAGCTGAAGAGGAGAAGCAGTCAGGGGCTAACACTGTAAAGAATGATGGGGAAGAACTGATGGCTGAGGAGAATGCTTGCAAAACTGTTGAGAGAAAGAAAAATGCGCATATGAGAGCTTTTAAGGACTCTATCATTGCCTCGGCCTCCAAGAGTACGGGCTCTAGCTCTACTGAAAGCAAGTTTGCAAGCAATATGATTGTGGATTCTCTTACCATCTCTAATTGGAAACCGTTCTTTGTTCAGAAGAAAAAAAGTTTAACGGTTGCAAGTAGAGAGCAGGTTTAACGCGACTGTAAGAAACTAGACAAATATTCTCCTACATAAGGAATTTATTGATTGATTTTTCGATTCATTATTAGGCTTCTACTACTATGTTTTTCCCCTTTTTTCCTTTTGTTATTTTCTTTTCTAATTTAAAAAATAGAGCCGACATTTGTCATGCTTAGCTTTATTAGAAAAACATTTCTATTATAATCCTAAAACATGCATATGCATAATAAATTATTTTGTATATTGTAGATTTTAAGAAATTCAGTTATAATCAAACCGAACTGAAACCAAACCGAATTCATTCGGGTTTGGTTTAAACCAAATCATATATACTTTGATTTGATTTCAGTTATTATCTTTTCAGTATTTCGATTTTCAATTTGGTTTGATTTTGAACCGAACTGGGTTTTGCTCACCTTTAGGTTCGAGGGTTATGTGTTTTGGGTGATAGACATTGTCGAGCATAGTGGCCTAAACCTTTACAATTGTAGCAAACCATGTTATCAAAAGCAACTTGAGCAGAAGAGTTACATGAGGATGCATAAATGGACGAGGTGCAATCTGATGTGGGGTGGGACTAAGAATAGAGTTGCTGTGATTATTGCGACGTGGTTGGCCAACACAACTCGGGTCTTTCAAATCTTCCCCTCTGTTTCTATTGCTCATTTTTTTATGTTTTTCCTCTCGAGACATGACGCTTATTGCATATGTTTTTGGGTTTTAATCAAATACATAAGCATAGTTTTAATTATAAAACATATGTTTAAAAGAGCAAGTTGTAATTAGAAAGGGGTGGTGTTGGTGGGAGTGGAAGGGTAGTGGCATGCAGATGTAGTGGTAGTCAAGGGTTCATGTTTTCTGGTGGAGAGGGAGGCATATTTTTTTTTGCAAACAGGGTCAAGGATTTCAAAAAGTTAGCAAAATATGATAAAAAAATGTTTTGGCATTAAGAATAACAATGCTAAGGAATATTTAAATAGATTGAACATTGTCGTTGCTAAATCATATTATTTCAAAATTATATTAGATTTCGGGAGATTTTTCATTATGTTATGATTTTTTGAAAATTGTATCATTGTTTTAATTAACATTATATTTACACTTAGAAAAAGTTTCAAATTAATCATCGACATGCAATTGCATTAGAATTAATGTTGAATCCTTTCCTTCAAAGAAGATCATGTGTAGCGATGTAACCAAGGTACACAAAACAACAAACAATTGAGTTCTAAACATTCAGATTCGTTGTGTCTCCAATGAACCAAAAAAATTGTGAGTGAATAAAATATCATAAACCTATTTGATGGAACTCCATACCAAAGAGTTACACCTACACAAGATTTAGGAATTCCACGAGCCTAAAAAAACTGAGACCTTAGAAGATCGAAACAATATCCATCATCTTGAATAAGCCCCCGTGTTATTTTGCCTAACATTGTCGTGGTAACTGTTTGCAAATCTTTAATACATGCATAACTTTTAGAGAACAACCTCTTTAAAGCTTCTAAACCAAATAATACTCCGAATCCCCGTAGCCAAGTAAACTACTGGGCCATTGGGCTACATTCATAGACCTAATTTTTTTAAAAAAAATTGGTCTCATTGAACTTACCATATAATAAAGAAAAACCTTATCACAGATTACCCGAATGTATATTCGAACCTGTGGTAAAACCTTACCTCACAACTTTATATATCAACTAGACTAAGACCTTTACCACAACCCTGATTGGATTTGACTTTAAATCATAAATATCGCTTAACCCAATGGTAAAATTAGGAAAGTTATGTCCTGTAGCCACTTATCCTAAATTGAAAATTTTGATTTAATATAAAATGTAACTATCCATTTTACTCAAGCCTCTTTGCTGCTGCCCCTATTATACCATTTCGCTTCGTCAATTAAACTTTTTGAAGGTATCCGATAGTCAGAATCAGACATTAATTGCACCCTTTTCAGTTGACAAAGTTTGGAATTGCATATTAGATAGTGGGAAAAATAAATCGCTGGGACCGGATGGATTTAATTTCTTCTTCTACAAGCGCTTCTAGGATGATTTGAAACCTGATATCATGCACCTCCTTCACAATTTCCACGCATCATGTAGGCTGCCTAACAACATAAAAGGGTCTCTCACAATTTTAATTTTGAAAGTTGCCGGGGTGCCTTCCTTATCAAACTTCAGACCAATTACGTTTATTCACGGCGTCTACAAAATTGTAGCCAAGCTTCTGGCCTCGCGTTTACAACTGATTCTACCTCACGTGGTGTTTGAAAACCAATTCGCTTTCATAAAAGGATGGAACATTCACGAATGCTCCTTTCAAGCTTCAAAAATAGTAAACAACATCCATCGTTCACGCCGCTCCTGCTTACTATTGAAGCTTGATTTCCATAAAGCCTTTGATTGCGTCTCTTGGAACTTTATTGACGTGGTCCTCACGAGTATGAGATTTAACGATAAGTGGATTTCTTGGTTATCCAACTGTAGAAAAGGCTCTAGTACGTCAATCCTCATCAATGGCCAGCCGAGCGCACCGATTAATTTGCATAAGGGGGTCAAACAGGGTGACCCACTATTGCCATTTGTCTTCGTTTTAGCAGCCGAGGGCCTCAAAAAATTGATTGCCGCAAGTATTGCAGCGGGGCTACTCTCGGGATTTAAGTTAGCCTCTTAGCCAAAAGACATCTCTCTGCTTCAATTCGCGGACGACACGCTTTGTTTTCTACGGACTGATTTGAATTTAATTGCTCCTTTCATGAGGATTCTCATGTGTTTCGAGTGGATCTCGGTTCTCAAAATTAATTATCACAAAACCTCACTATTGGGAATCAACTACTCGGATGAATTGAAAGAATCTTGTGCCACCATTCTAGGCTGCCTCATCGAAAAATTCCCTATCACGTATCTTGGTGCTCCTCTTTGCCTAAATCACATTCGATGGTTTGTTGGGACCCTCTGATTGCAAAATTCAAGGGTCGTTTGTCGAATTGAAAAGGTTGTTGCCTATCGTATACTAGACGCTTAGTCTTAATCAAATCGGTTCTCGCTTCACTATGTATTTACTTACTATCTACTTTAAAGCTTCCGTCCTCGGTAGACATTACATTAACTAGATTGTAAGGAATTTTTTATGGCGCAGTGACTTTAACGTGAGCTGGATTTGTAAAGTGAGTTGGGTAACCGTTAGCTTACCGAAAAGCCTCGAAGGTCTAAATATTCGCGACCTCTCTTTAACAGATTGCAGTTTGCAAATGGTTGTGGAAATTGAGGGAAGAATATCGTGATTCACTTTGGTCCACTATATGTGTCTCATCATATGGTTTCATCATGGAATGACGTCTTCCAAACCGAACCTCATAGATTATCGCCCATTTGGAGGAACGTCGTTTCTTGTTGCAAACGTAATGACTCATTTCGGTGGCACTTCTTTTCAAACATTCGTGTCATCATTGGAAATGGGCTCCGATCCTTGTTTTGGCATGACAATTGAACTTCCAATCAAACATTAGCATCACTCTTTCCGGATCTTTTTAGTTTGTGTAATATGAAGAGATTTTCGATGGCGGTGGGCTGCAAGTTTTTGTTCTCCATGTCAGCCATATTGCGGCCATTTTAGAGGTGTTCACTTAGAGTTTCGATGAGGGATAGATGCCAGCATCTTAAGGGCTAGATTTTCGCCTCAAACCCAGCCATTTTCCGATCAGAAGCAGCCCCAAATGTCACTGTTTTGCGGGGACAACAACTTCTTTTTTCTAAGGCAGCAGACAAATCAGTCTGGGAAGTGGGCGAACGGTGAAGCTACTCTGCTGGTTCTTTTTGCAGCAACTACTACATTTCTTCTGCTTGGCCAGAACCTTTGGTGAACTTCAATATCATTTGACAATCTTATTTACTACCGAGAATCAAATTCTTTGGTTGGCTAGTATTTCATGGTCGGCTAGCAACGAGGTCCTTTCTACTCTCCTGCGGATGCATTGCGTTTGACGATGCGACTTACCCTTTTCGCAACGAACCGGAAACTCTCGATCATGCTTTATTACATTGCCAAAGTAGCTCACATGTTTGGCAAGAAATTTTCAGATGGTTTGGACACCCAATCCTTATCCTGCGCACTTGTTCTAGTTTTTTTGGAGATTTGGCTTTGTTGTTTTCGTCCGGGTTTGTATCGAAACTTTGGCACTTCTCTTTGGTTCATCATATCATGGCTCATTTGGAAATGACGCAACAAACTAGTGTTCGAGGGTGCCACTAGATCGGAGGACATATTCACGAAGAGCCTATACCTATGTTGGTTTACTTTTCATTGTAATAGTCATACGCTTTCTTTTTCAACCTCGGATATATTTATTAAGTCGAGTCTTTTGCTTTGTAACTAGACTTTTTGTACTTCGTTCTCACCTTGAGAATGAATAATTTATTTTAATAAAAGAGGGGCGATAGTTTTGTAGGCAAGTGAGGAAACAAATCTAGTTGGGGATCTCATCCCGAAATTTTCTCCGTCTCAACCTTCTAGCTTTCGAGGAGACACATCATCTCTCCGAGAGGTTTTTTTTTTTTTAAAATGTAACTTTCCCACGTAATAGAAACTACAAAAAAAAAAAAAAAAAATACAGAACATTAATGGAAGATGAAGGACAATTAAAAAAGAATTTCCTCCATTCAAAACTTAAAAGAGAAGGTAGAATTTTCCACAACGCTCCAAATCATCTTTTATTACATTTTTTATTATTAAAAATGTCAAATTAAAAAAAAAAAGTAGCAAAACAAGTCAAATTGGTCTGATAAAAAAGTCAAATTGGATAGGCAGTACCCTTTGACTGACGAGCAACTAACAATAATTTTAGCAGCCATAACTTATAATCGGATAAGCAGTGCTCAAGCAACGTTACATTACATTAGTCTTAGCAACATGAAGAGCCCATATGACATTGGATTATGTCCTATTTTTAGTGTTTTAAAAAGCGCTAGTCCCTAGTCAGGCGGTCGAAGATTAATCGGAGTTTAGCTAGGCAGATTTAGTCGTTAGTCGGCAGGGTTTAGGCATCAGGCGTAGTAGGGCGGCGATCCTCAAAATAACACATAGGTGGGGACTTTTAAAACAATGCTATTTTCGGTTCTTAAATATAAATTATGTAATTTGAAACCAAACGCTGTAAGGACCGTCAAGAGGAAATTCGAATCCAACGTGTCAAATGCCTTGCGAACGTCAATCTTTAAGGCTGAATTACCCCCAAAGCATCTTTGAATTAATAGCTTAATTCCCTCAAAAGCCATGGCAATACACTCATGAATCTGCCTTCCCTTAATGAACCCAAATTGATTTTCAGAGATGATTTTATTTGCAACACTACTTAACCGAGTCTCAAAAATCTTCATGATGATTTTAAAGATGAAATTCGTCATTGCAATAGGTCTGAATTCCTCTGCTCTATCAGCCTCATCTCTCTTAGGAATAAGTATCATTAAGCTCGAATTTAGCTCCAGAATCATTTGCCCCGAAACAAAGAGATCTGTGACAACACTACAAACATCAGGACCCACAATATTCCAATATTTTTGGAAGAAAATTCCCATCTATCCATCCGGACCCGACGCACTCGTGGGATCCATACGAAAGACCGTTTGCATGATCAAATCCGTGGAAGGCCTAGCTGTAAGTAATTCATTATCGATCATTGTAACGCTGCCTAGAATCACAGATTTGATGAGATTAGCGTCAACCTGGACATCCCTGTCTTCGTGGAAGAGATCGCTATAGTATTCGATCATATGTGTTGAAATTTGATCAATGTCCGTTGTTACAACATCATTGATAACTAGCACTTTACTTCCTGAAGATCCACGATGAACATTGGCCATGCGATGGAAGAAATTTGTATTTCTATCTCCCTCCCATAACCAACGAACTTCGCTTATTTCCTTGAAATAAATTTCCTTCTGTCGGAGATTTAATTCCAAATTCGAATGCGCATTCATCTCTTTCAATGCTAAATTATTATCCAACCCATTCTCAGAGATACGATTTTGAATATCCAGGAGAGCCTCCTCGCTCTTGTGAATGTTGTCATCCAAATTCCCAAAAACCACTTTATTCCAACATCGAATGAAGGGATGTAAAGTTTTAAGCTTGAGCATTAACCGTTGTGTTGGGGGAAGAGAGGAAAATCTCCCAGCCAATGTTGAAGAATAACATCACTTAGGGAAGCATCTATTGTCCACATGGTGTAACACCCCAAAATTTCTAAATTTTAATATCGGTATATTGTTACAATATTAAAGGAATGATAAGAAAAAGTTAAAGTTAGGTAATAGTCAAACGGAGCGAAGTTTGACCGTCGGTCAAACTTTGACCCGTAACTATGTATCTTGAGACTGAAACTTTCTATAATTATAATTCATGCAAGAAATGATATATAAGCTATCATGGGAGCTTATAGTTATATATGCATGTTATTCTTTTACGGAATTAAATTATGAGATTATAAGACGGTTTAACCAAGAAAATGTGATAAGTATATAATATAATTGAACTAAGAGCAAAATGGTAATTTCACATATATTTTTTTTATATTATTGCCAATTGATTCCTGCATATCATTCTCATCATTTCTTCATCTCTATCATTTCTTCATTTCCCTTCCCTTTCATCCCACTTTCTTTTAAAAATCCTTCCATAACCTTAAAAACTTCC
>CATIWQ010277694.1:0-34953 GCA_949673415.1 Euphorbia schlechtendalii | reverse complement strand
AAAAATGTTGGCTCACTAAACAGCGTTATATCACAGATCCAGTGATTATACACGATATTGTTAACCCCGAAACTACTCTTAAAATTAACTCCAACGCATATAACTTGATTAACATAAAAGACTTAGCACGAAATACGCATTATGACACATAGACATATCAAAAACTTCAAAATAGAAAGTATAAGTAGAAAGCAAAGCAAAGTTGTAAGGTATGCAAGTGAAAGCTAAAGTTGATCAAACAGTATCCACTCTTTAATGGGAGTCGTCAATTCCCGCAATTCCTACGTCTGCTTTGAATTCGATCTCGGCCTCACAGAACCTCCGCTAGGATACTATTCTTTGCGAATATCGAACAAACGAATATTGAAGAACGAAAACTTTTATTGATAAGTGATTTGTAAGTACACTTATACAACAATCGCTCAAGAATATAGAGAAATCTAGTGATCGAAACAAGGATTCGAATCACTTAAACATTTTCTGCTAACACTTATGAACATAACGAATTCTCTATCTATACACACACTATATGTAACCCTAATCTTCTTGCCACATCCACTACACTGTGATGCACAAAATTGTAAGGTTTGGAGCCCTATTTATAGAGTATAAAGGGTTGCATCTATCCTAACGAAGAGTCACGTCCATTGGTGAATGATTGCATCACTTCATTGTGATTGGTTGAGAAACTTCAATCTAATCCATAATGGATAGGCACCTTTTCATGATTGGTTGACTTCTGATAAGTTTCTTTTTGTTGGTAGTTAATGGAGGTTGATCATGCTTATCTGGTGATTGGTAGTTAAGAAGATAAAACCAAAAAATCATCTAAGTCATGACCGCGATATACAAGTAGACCGTGAATCTTTGATTGGCATAATACTATTCTGAAGAAGAACAGGTCACGACCGTGAATGGTTGTCGCGATCGTGAATTGCATTTTTCTTCAGAATTCCCCTTGCAACTTCACCGATCTTTGACAGTTTTAATCCTAAGCAAAATCTTTAAGTTCCACACATCTTTTTACACATTTTTCACTCTTTTTTCATAGAATTCCACTTTAGATCATTTTACTCCCAAGATTTACCTTGTATCTACATTTGCATAAAAAACTACATACCACGTGAAATCTTTTATATGAAGTATAAAAATGACTTAAACTATAGTGTTTAATGTGTAAAATTAATATCATAATAAGCGTAATTATACACTTATCAATTGTATTTTGATTTTCCTTAGTAGGATGTTGACTTGTTTCCTTGTGACAAATCAGAGAAGAAGTGTAATGTTACTACATTTTATGATGAATGTTTTAATTATTTGATTGATTTTATGTGAAGCAAAAAATTTTGCCCCTTCAATCAATAAATAAAACATGATGAATAAATGAGTTTAGTTGAAACTCGGGGATACCCCAAAGGTCGCTCTGTTGTTTTAGGAGACTTTTGTGGTGCAATGTTGCTTGAATGGACTTTAGGCTGGAGTGGGTCATCATCCTTCCTGATGTTCGTGGGTTTCTCAAGTGGATGTGGAGTTTCTTGTCTACTGGGATGGTGTTGCCCCAGTTTGGCATCGTCTTAACCTGTAAATGCCATGATACATATGTAATGTATGTATGATTTTATGCATGGAAAGTATTTTATCACAAGATGTATGTTTATCTATTGTGTGTATTGAGGGCTTCATTCATTGGAGAGCCTTCTCTTGTGCTGAGACATAAGTGCCCCTAGGATTTGTCTCGCTGGGGATTCCATGGATGACTTCCTCGGAGTTACCACCATGGGTTTGTGGAATCAGATTCGAGTTCAAAGCTTGGATTTGGTTTGAGGAGGGTCTGAATGAGTCATTGATCCCGTTGTGTAGGTGATGAGCGCTCGGAAACTATTTTCCTGAAGTATTGGAGGTGTATGATGGCATGTATCGTTCCAAGGAGGAGATGATGAATTTGATATTTATTTAGTTCTAATTTCTACATAGATTGCCCTTACTGGTTTTCAATCTATCGAACCTTATCTTACTTTTTTCTTGGACTGCCCTTTCAGGTTTTCAATCCAGCAGACTCATTTTTTTTCTTTTATTTTTTTGGATGTTTACTTGCGATATTCTATCATTGGCATGCAAGCAATCAAAATAAGCATATGCATAAAGATTCAGCAAAAATGACAATTTATTGATGAACTTAACATGGGTATAAATGTTTCAAATGATTTGACTCCTACCATCAATTAGCCCTTTCAGGTTTTCTAACCAATTTGGTTCTCTCGATGTCCTAAGTTTTCCCTAAGCCGCCCTTTTCGGGTTTTCAACTGAACAAACTATTCTTTCTTTGTTTAGAAAAGGGGCCCTAATTTTTTCTCAACTAACCGAGTGTTAATTGATAGGCTAATTACAGATTTATTTTTTTATTGGTACTACTTTTTACTAATTTATTTCTTTCACCTATGCGTGATAACAATTGTGACAGTCTTGACTAATAGATTGGTCGTCGTCCATGTTCACGACTTCAGTTGTTTTCTCGTTCACCATTTTTGATCGATTGGTTGGTGCTCATGCTGCTTTGAAAGCTTGAGGTATATGTGTTGATGTGTCTTGGTGCTTCATCATCAGTGTTTTACGTTTGAGTTCAATTATTCTCCAATGATAAGTAATATGCCCAGGATCAAATCTAATAACTTGATTCCATTGAGAGCGAACAGTTTATGTCTAATAGTGTAATGATTGCCCCACAAATGGTAGTGAACCATGCGATGGAGTTGTTGATGTGCTCAACAGTCTAACCCCTTCTTTGTGTCGTTGGTTGTTTGACTTCAATTTGCTTTATTGACATTTTGGTTTTATTCTAGCTTCGATCATTTTGATCTTTGCATGCTTCGTTCCTTTGATTGACTGATTTAATAGTCAGTGGATGTTTCATGCTTGGAGATATTTTTGTCAATCTTACGTCTTTATAGGATGAGGCAAATGATATCACACATTGTCTAAGTACATGTGTCTATCTCTCACTCTCCCTTAAGAGTCAAATCATTTGAACTTATTAAAATTGTAGGGAATCCATTTATACCCAAATTAATTTTATGACATGATGTGTCACATGTGCTTAAAACATTATGTATATATTTATGAGAGTGCATGATATCAATCAATAGAATATCAGACAAGTAAACAAAGTTCAATTTATTCAAAAGCCTCATGGGCAAAGTAGCTAAAAGCTAATTTATTACATCATCATCCATTAGTTATCTTTCGGTACTAGTGCCCCCCAGATGTGTCCATGGATTCAAAATGCTCCATCCACTCGGCCTTGTTAACCACTTCTTATTAGCTAGAAAAGCTATCAGATCCGAATTTGTTCTTGTACGTTGGTAATGCACCGTTGAGAAGCTTCGTTATCATCTCCGGTAGGGTCAAACGAGTCTGCAACCTGACCTGTGTAGCCATCCAACGCTCGTAGTATGATTTGAAGCTTTTTCCCTGCTTTTGTCTTATAGCCTCCAAATTTTGCATTGTGGTTTCCATTTGAGCGTTGAAACCATAATGCTCCATCATAGCATGAGAGAGACTGTTCCAATCATAGGCTACGCTCAATGGAAGGTGGCTGTACCATTCATCGACCGGGTGACCCAAGATGACAATGAAGAGCTTACCCATCATCCGTTCACTAACCTTTAATGCCCTCATCACTGTTTGGTAATGTGGTAAGTGAGCATGCAGGTCTCTAGATCCCACATACTTCTCAAATGTGGCAAGCTATCTTCGTCCCTCACTGTAGGCTATGCAAGATATGCATTCATGATATGGCCACCATGAGTGGCCAAGAACTGTTACCATAATTCTTCCATGCCTGGTTGTTGGAGAATGGCGCTCCCCGCGCTTGGATAAAAGCTATATTGCCCCTGGGGAAATACCGTAAAATTGGGTAACTAAGGGGTAGCCTAAAATTTTGAGGAAAATGGAGCACTCCAACTAGGGATAGACTATTGGGCCACTCCTTGATAAAAAGGCCCTAGTGCGTGTTTGCCACTTTTCTACAGATAAGTTTAATAACTTGTTCACAAGATTTTGGTTTTAAAGTACAGGTGTTGTCAATACCACTTATCAAATAGAAAAATGATGATAATTACAAGTATACAGTTGCGATGTAGTTTTAAAAGATATCGAACTCACAGGGAAGGAACAAGTTCTAAAGACTAACAAGAGTAACAGAACAAAGAAAATAAAATAAATGATTTTATTATTTATTAGGTAGGATGGGATATGATGGTGGATAAATGTAAATAGATTATAGTAGAAGAAATCAGTATAGATTATCCCTGCGAACAAGTATAGCAAAGAAAACACGCAAAGTCAACAAAGATATTACGTACACTAGATTAATTTAACAAATTCGGTTCTAGATATTTAGATATTCAATTATTCAATACAGAGCAACACAAGAAATGACTTTTCTAAATCTAGTGCAAACGAATTAAGACGATTATATAAACCTGAATAACAATACTACTATGCTTAGTACGAGGTCGCTCTCACATAGGCATATTTAGCAAGTTTCCATTCAAAAAATGTTAGCTCACTAAACAACATTATAATCATAGATCGAGTGATTATACATAACCTCGTTAACCCCGAAACTACTCTTAAAGTTAACTCAAAAGCATATAACTTGATTAATATAAAAGACTCAACATGAAATACACATTTTGACACAGATATATCATAAACTTCAAAATAGAAAGTATGAGTAGAATAAAAAACAAAGTTGTAAGGTATGCAAGTGAAAGCTAAAGTTGATCAAACCATATCCACTCTTTAATGGGATTCGTTAATTCCCGTAATTCCTGCGTTTGCTTTGAATTCGGTCTCGACTCGTACAGAACCTCTGCTAGGATGCTATTCTTTGTGAATATCGAACAAACGAATATTGAAGAATGAAAACTTTTATTGATAAGTGATTTACAATTACACTTATACAACAATCGCTCGAATATGTAGAGAAATCTAGTGATCGATATAAGGTTCGAATCACTTATACATTTTCTCTCTAACACTTATGAATGTAGTGAAATCTACACGATTTTCACACATACATACCCTCTATGTCACATTAAGTACCCACACACCATACATGCCATGAAAATGGTTGAGTTTGGAGCCCTATTTATAGAGTATGGAGGGTTGCGTCTATCCAAACAAAGAGTTGTGTCCATTGGTGAAAGATTGCATCACTTCATTGTGATTGGTTGAATTGGGTTGATCTTATCCACAATGGAAAGGCACCTTTTCATGATTGGTTGACTTCCAAAAGGTGTATTATAGTTTGGTAGTTGATGGCGGTTGATCGTTCTTATCTGGCGGTTGGTAGTTGAGAAGAATTGACCAAAAAACCATCAACGTCGCGACCGCGAAGTACATGTCGTGACCGTGAATTGTATTTTTCTTCAAAATCCTTCTTGTGACTATACCGATCTTCGACAGCTTCAATCCTAAGCCAAATCCTTAAGTTCCACGCATCTTTTTACACCTTTTTCACTTTTTTTTATAGATTTCCAACTTTAATCATTTTACTTCGAAGATTTACCTAGTACCTGCATTTGCATCAAAGACAACTACATACCACGTGAAATCTTTTATATGAAGTATAAAAATGACTTAAACTATGGTGTTTAATGTGTAAAATTATCATAATAATAAGTGTAATTATACACTTATCACACCCCCACACTTAACTTTTACCTTGTCCTCAAGGTAAATTCAACAGAAGTGCATAAAATAGTATTCAAGTTTGTACCTCATTTGGTGAAAGACTATTATAATGAGTACCACATTCCCACGTTGCATAAGATTCAAGTAGAAGTTTGAAATTTCTCACAAATTAGTAATGTGCACTTTATATAGTCTAGTTGCATACCTTTGCTCTTAATGGAGGTTCAACCGAATCGCATGTTCATATAAGCGTTATATCCAAACTCGAATATTTCCTTCTCTTAAGCATGGTATAAATTACAAAGGACAAAGAGAGCACACTTTGAATAATTTTCTCTCAAGGCATTTTTAGGTAACCTAGGATGCTAAAACACTCTTAGTGGTTGCATTTTATGCTCCATACCTCTCCCCTTTTTTCAGTGGTTGCATATTATGCTCAATACCACTCTCTCATTTTTTTCTTTTAAGCATATGTTTTTTTGAAGTACTTTGTACTTTACACCCATTTTTCATGCTATGCTATTTTTCTTTTTTTTTCACTCATTGAATGGTTACAGTTTCTGCTCCGTACCATTTCTCACCTTTTATATAACTCATTGATTATTCTCCCTTTCTTTTGATAATTTCACTCTTAATAACCTCATCCTTTATTAATCAATTTCAAAGTATTATGGCTATGTTTCCTAACACTTTAAACGCATTCAATACTTATAGGAATTATTCGAGATTTGCATATACAACTCATAGTAAGAATACTATTAGATATTACTCCACTTAAACTAATCGGTAGCATTAAACTAAAACTATACAACTTATACTAATTCATGTTGCATTGAAATGTAAATCGAAACTTACTTGGAATGTTGCTTTCATATGTTACACACCACTCATCCTTGCCAAATGTTGTGCTAATAACGTTCAATAACATGCGCTCAAATTTTGCACTAACATCAGACTTGTAATACCTAACACTCACAATAACCTTGGATAATTGTTAGTAAAGTATAGGTATGTATAATGTATAAATTATAATAAATATTAAGAAAAATTTTTAAATTCTTCGATTTTTTCCATTTTATTTATTTTTTTGGATTTTTTGGGATTTTTACAAATGCCCCCCCACACTTAAGAACACAATGTCCTCATTGTGAGACATCTAATAAAAATCAAAACTAAAAACTAGTCTAAAACACACAACTGAAAAGAAAATAAAAATAAAAGAAAAAGAGTTTAAACCCGTTTTATTCATCGGAACTTGACACTGGAGGGCTCGGCGAGATTTCGAAATTCTATTTTCTGAACTATGTATTCAACTTCCGGTTCAATGAAATGCTGGATTTTGTTAGTCGATGAACGTCTTGCTGTATTGTTGCTATGTCTAAGCATGCTTTGTCGACATCTTTCATGAACTTTCCTCTCCAAGTATCATTTGTACTTCCCGAGGCTTGTCTTGAATTACTACTTTCGAATTGAACTTCTTCAACATCTTCTTCCTCGGGTTGGTTTTCTCGAGAAAGAGATTCTTGCATCGGTCTAAGCTTCCTTACCCTTATTGTAT
Organism: Euphorbia schlechtendalii; assembly: GCA_949673415.1. Taxonomy (NCBI): domain Eukaryota; kingdom Viridiplantae; phylum Streptophyta; class Magnoliopsida; order Malpighiales; family Euphorbiaceae; genus Euphorbia; species Euphorbia schlechtendalii. The sequence continues at coordinate 27,695 of CATIWQ010277694.1, read as the reverse complement.
ATGGTAGAAATGTAAACTTTCCTCCTTCTTCTTTAACCAATCTTACTCTCTTCATATACACTCCTCCCATGAAATTAAATTTCTCCCTCGAATTATATTGGTACGGTAATCGGTTTTTTGCCCCCAAAATTATCCCACAAATTGTATTTGCACCTCCAACTCTAGCTTTTTATGTGTAGTTAGACTAGTGATGGACTCCAAAATATACATTGGAAACTTTGGTCGAAATTGTGAAACTGCGCACTCCAATATTTCCAAGTCTTTCATTGACACTTTAGTTTTTTCATGTCGAAAGAAAAGACTTTGAGAAATAAAATTGTGAAGGTAGAGAAGGCAATTACTTCAGATGTTCTTGTTGGACGAGTTCTTGACATCGTATCAATCTAATCCTGTTAACTCAGTCCAAACATCCATTAATTCATAATCTTCATCTTTCTCAATCTCAACAAAATTTTCTCCCAAACCAAACCATTTGATTAAACCCGTCATTGTTAATTTAAATTCTTCTCCTTCATTCCTGAATTTCTCAAGATATTCCCTTCTTTAGCAACAGTAACCAAGAATTCGAGGACCCATTCCTCGATAAAAGGAAATCGCATATTCATAAACTCATCCAATCTAAACAGTGAAAAATACTCTTCCACTTCCATGTGAATCCTAGCATCAATAGCAAAAGTAGGATCGTAAAAAAGCGTATCGTGAAAATCGAAGTTCTTGATTCTCAAGTATCTTTCAACTTCTTCTTCACTATAGATTGGAAAGGGGCAACCAAATTTGTTTTGTCGATTCACCACTTTGCTCTTCCTCATTGATGATGTTGGTTTCTTTGGTGCCATTATAATGGAATTCAAGAACTTTGAAACATAGATTTGAAAGACAGAAAACTTGTTTTTGTAAAGGATTAAGATTATAAAAAAGAGTTTTTATGAAAACAAACTAGGAAAAGTGGTTATTTATATAGGTAATAGGGTATTAATTGCTTTTCCAACTGATATATATCAAATATAACCATTAAAATATAGATGTTACATCAGTAACTGCTGTGTAGATCGCATGGGTCGCGATCGCGAACATGAACCTCTCTTATACAAAAATAGAGAGTTCAAACCAAACTGATCACGATCGCAATGCATGTCGCGGTCGCGATATGTCAAAATCTAAAAGTTTTTGTTCTTTTCTTTTATTTGAAAAACTAGCTAATACATAAAAACAAATATATACTACTATATTATACTATATATTTTAGGAGATTTAAGTATCAATGGAGTTTTTCAACCCCTGGACTTCATATTCATGGATGGAATCTAACTTAACAACCTCTTGGATGCAAGCATAAATCAAATCAAGTTTCATGCATATATCTTCATCCATTGGATATTTATCAGCTTTACCCATGTTAAATTCAACTGTATCATCACCTATCCTTAACTTAATTTTTCCTTCTGAAACATCTATCAATGCTTTGCCAGTATGCATAAAAGGTCTTCCTAAGATTATAGGACACTTTTCATCATGTGCAAAATCTAGCACAACAAAGTTTGTTGGAAAAACAAATTTATCCACTTTAATTAGCACATCTTCTATTATAACATAAGGACGTTTAATAGATTGGTTAGCCAATTGCAAGACCATATTTGTCCTTTTAACTTCATCATCAAGCTTCAACTCTTTGAAGATCGATAAAGGCATAAGGTTTATACTAGCCCCAAGATCACATAAACATTTTAGAAAAGAAATGTTTCCAAGTTTACATAGAATTGTGAAACCTCCTGGATCTTTAAGTTTAGTGGGCATTGTAGCGGTTATTATTTTTCTATAATCTTCAGTTAAAGATACTTTTGATATTCCTTCTAAACTATGTTTATGAGATAAAAGAACTTTAATAAACTTACCGTAGTTAGGAATTTGAGTAATGGCTTCAATGAATGAGAGATTGATTTCCAGACCTTTAGGTTTGTTGATGAATTCGATGAATTGCTTATCCTCATTTTTCTTCTTCATTCTATGTGGGAATGGTGGTTGAGGGGGATTAACCTTTCCGAATTTAGGTTGTTCATCCACTCCTACTTTATCATTGGATTTACTCAGATAATCATCCGGCACTTCAACAACATCATCATTAGCAAGCATACCCGAAGGGTTTGGGTTATCTAGTAATTTACCACTGTGAAGGGCTATAGCATGCACATTTTCCTTAGGATTTCCTTCTATGTTACTAGGTAGATGGCCTTTTCCTCTAGATGGAATAGCACTCGCTAATTGACCAACTTGTATTTCCAAATTATGAATGGAAGATGATTGATTATTAAACATTTGATCCATCTTATTCTCTAATTGTTTGTAGCATTCTTCCGACTCCGATTGCTTATTACAAACTCCCTCTAGAAACTTATTTATTTTACTTACCAACTGTCCTATTCTATCATTACTCTGATAATTTTTTTGTTAATGGTCACCATACTTCCAATTAGAATTCCTATAGTTATTTCCATTATTGCCATAAGAATTCCCTTGATTTTGAACATAACTTAATTGCTCCACTACACATGGGTTAAAGTTACACTCAAAAGCAGTGTGTCCGATTTGACCATAATTTTCACATGTCAAAGAGTTATTCTTACTTATATGCATGTTATCTATTTTATTAGATAAAACAGATATTTGTGCTTGCATAACAAAAATAGAATCTAATTCATTGACCTTTTCAACTGAACTAGAGGATGTAGGTGCAGCATGTGAATGAGTAGGATTAGTAATACTTATGCTCGCTCCACTGGCCACATACTATTGTTACTTGCCATATCTTCCAAAAGATCAAAAGCTTCTCCATATACTAGTTTTCTTCATAAGAGATCCCGCAGCCATAGCATCAATCACTCCTCTTGTAGCATGATTTATTCCATTGTAGAAAGTTTGCAGAATAACATTCTGTGGTAAACCATGATGAGGACAAAATTGCTGAAGTTCCTTATAACGTTCCTAGGCTTCGTATAAGGATTCACTATCTTTCTGGGTAAAGGAAGTCATTTCTTTAATGAGTCTTGCGGTTATGGCTAAAGGAAAATATTTAGTCAGAAAGGCTTGGGCTATTTGGTTCCAATTAGTGATTGAATTTGGGGTTAATGAATTAGACCAAACTTTCGCTTTATCACAGAGTGTAAATGGGAATAAGCGAAGTTCAACTGCTTCATCAGGAACATTGAGCATTTTGAAAGTATCATATACTTCTAAAAAGTTTGCAATGTGAGAATTCAGATTTTCATTGGGTAGAACATAATATTGTACATTGTTGCTAATCATTTGAAGTAATGCTAGTTTGATTTCAAATTGATTTGTTGCATTTGGTGGTCAAGCAATTCCTTGATTGTTACCATTGATGGTCAGAATAACATAATCCATAAGCCTTGGTTGAGGCAGAACTGGATCTGGATTTGGATTTTCAACTCACTCTTGATCATCAGCCATCCTTGTTACTTGTCTCTTATTTTTCTATTTCCTTGTCCTTCCAAATTGTTCTATTTCTGATTCAAAAGATGCCAAACTTTCTCTTGAACTACGTATACTTGGCATGCACATGCTAGAAAGAAAACTCAATGAATAAACAAGAAAAAATTTGTTAATAACAAGAAAATCTGAATATAAAAATAAAAATAAATAAAATTAAAAATAAATCCAAATAACATACAAAATATAATTGCCCGTTCTCCGGCAATTTGATCTCTAGAACGCACTTGCCTTCCCCGGCAACGGCGCCAAAAACTTGTTCTCAAAGTTTTTGGCTACACTTGTTCCGAAAGACTTATACCCGGCAACGACGCCAAAAACTTGTTCGGGACTTTTCAACTGATAAGTTTAATAACTTGTTCACTAGATTTTGGCTTTAAAGTACAGATGTTGTCAATACCAATTATCAAATAGAAAAATGATGATAACTGCAACTATACAGTTGCGATGTAGTTTTAAAAGATATCAAACCCACAGGGAAGGAACCCGTTCTAAAGACTAACATGAGTAACGGAACAAAGAAAATAAAATAAATGATTTTATTATTTATTGGGTAGGATGGGATATGATGGTGGATAAATGTATATAGATTAGAGTAGAAGAAATTAGTATATATTATCCCTACGAAAAAGTATAGCAAAGAAAACATGCAAAGTCAATAAAGATATTACATACACTAGACTAATTTAACTAATTCGGTTCTAGATATTCAGATATTCCATTATTCACAGCGGAGCAACAAATGAAATGACTTTTCTAAATCTAGTGCAAACGAATTAAGAAAATTATATAAACCTAGATAACAATACTATTATGCTTAGTATGGGTCGCTCTCACATAGCCATATTTAGCAAGTTTCCATTCCAAAAATGTTGGCTAACTAAACAGTGTTTTAATCACAGATCCAGTGATTATACACAATCTCGTTAACCCCGAAACTACTTTTAAAGTTAACTCAAAAGCATATAACATGATTAATATAAAAGACTCAACACGAAATACACATTATGACACATAGACATATCATAAACTTCGAAATAAAAAGTATAAGTAGAAAACAAAGCAAAGTTGTAAGGTATGCAAGTGAAAGCTAAAGTTGATCAAACCGTATCCACTCTTTAATGGGAGTCGTCACTTCCCGCAATTCCTGCGTCTGCTTTGAATTCGGTCTCGATTAGTACAGAACCTCCGCTAGGATGTTATTCTTTGTGAATATCGAACAAACGAATATTGAAGAATGAAAACTTTTATTGATAAGTGATTTGCAATTACACTTATACAACAATCGCTCGAATATGTAGAGAAATCTAGTTATCGAAATAAGGTTTGAATCACTTATACATTTTCTCGCTAACACTTATGAACGTAGTGAAATCTACATGATTTTCACACACATATATACCCTCTTTATCACATTAACTTCCCACACACCATACATGCCACGAAAATGGTTGAGTTTGGAGCCCTATTTATAGAGTATGAAGGGTTGCGTCTATCCAAATGAAGAGTTGTGTCCATTGGTGAAAGATTGCATCACTTCATTGTGATTGGTTGAATTAGGTTGATCTTATCCACAATGGAAAGGCACCTTTTCATGATTGGTTGACTTCCAAAAGGTGTCTTATAGTTTGGTAATTAATGGCGTTTGATGGCGGTTAATCGTTCTTATCTGGCGGTTGGTAGTTGAAAAGAGTTTACCAAAAAACCATCAAAGTCATGATCATGAAGTACATGTCACGACCATGAATATTTGGTTAGAAACTTTTTATTCTAGAGAATACTAAGTCATGACCGTGAATTGTGTTTTTCTTCAAAATCCTTCTTGTAACTATACCGATCTTCGATAGCTTCGATCCTAAGCCAAATCCTTAAGTTCCATGCATCTTTTTGCACCTTTTTCAATCTTTTTTAATAGATTTCCAACTTTAATCATTTTACTTCCAAGATTTACCTAGTACCTGCATTTGCATAAAAAAAACAACTACATACCACGTGACATCTTTTATATGAAGTATGAAAATGACTTAACTATTGTGTTTAATGTGTAAAATTATTATAATAATAAGTGTAATTATACACTTATCAATGCGAACATCGGCTGTCCAAGTTACCCCGGGAAGAATTAGTTCTCAGATTGCTACCGGAAAGGATTGGCAAAGCTATATCCTAGTTGACAATTTTGAGCTTGATTCTGGTTCAGTTGACTTTATCCTGCCCCAAACTGGTACCAGGCAGTAAGAGCTGGGTGCACCGTATGAGAGGTGGAAGGTCTTCCTATTCTAGGCTGACTAGTCGGACCTCCATTATTAAGGGTAGCCCCCGGGTTGGACACCACATCATGAACCCTCCCGGCATGCTGGTGAATAAGTGATGCTAGTTGTTGGCTATTTGCAAGGACTGTCAGGGCAGTTGCAATCTCGGTGCTCACCGACGAATGATGTATCTGTTGAGAGTTTTATCCTGTAAGGAAATGGTGATCCTCCCCCACACCTTCTTCTTACGGATTGGCCATGCTATTGAGGTTGAAAGATGTACATTGAACTGAAAAATTTGAATCGGAACCCGAGTTCTCACTTAAGTAAGTGTACAGAACCCCCTCTAGATTGGCCATGGTTGGAGAAGTGTGGACCAGGAGGTGAGCAGGCCTTTTCCAAGCCCCCTTGATACACAAGTAGAAGATCAGACCATGCATGTAAGATTCATGATACGATTTATGGAAAAATGCGTGAGATGTAAATGTTATGGCTGCATTCACAAAGGGTTAACGTGCCATGGTGTGAAATAAATAATATGTTTGTCAACCCATTTGAAACAAATAGGTTAGTCGTTAGGTAAAAATGAAAATAGGTGGAAATGAAAATACAACACCTGGGGTTAGATTTGAGATCTGTACGAAGTCTGTGTGACATCGTAGTATGAGTGGTGTAAATGAGGTGACCAAGTTACCCGTGTGGTAATAGGTCAATAATTTGAGATTTTGCATTATGACTAGATTTCATGAAATAACGCAAGAATAAAATGAAAACAACTACTATATGTAGCTATCAAATGAACGATTTGATTATTTTGTCTAATTAGGGTGGAGTTTCGAATGCCCATGTCATCATCGTTATTTGAGGGTATGTGATGATGCATGAATCATTGCCTTGTGTGGGTGAATGGTTCGGGTATTAGGCGTATACCCTTGAGGATTGGTAAGGTAAGACTTAAAAAGAGTTCACCCCATGCGAGCTTGGGTTTGGATGTTAGCAGTGACATCACGAGATGTGGGAAAAATGATTTGAGTAGGTATTTGCCCTGTTTGTGCTATGTGACACGTGTGATTGCCTTGTGTGGGCTGTGAGTTGGATGTCGTCGAGTGGACATCTCATAGGTAATTTGTGGGATATATTATTGGCCCTTATAGGTAATGTTTTAAATGTGTTATTGCCCATTGTGGGCTAAGTGTCGGATGTCAAGTGAACATCACACAATAAAAGAAAGGTATGTTCGCCCTATGCTGGCTAAGAGTCGGATGTCAAGTGAACATCTCGTTGGGAAGGGGTAAGTGATGTTTCATGATTCTAATTGGTTTTATGTTGTCCTAGGGTCAAATGATCTCAAGTGTCAACTAATCCTAAGTGTGATGTCAATTTTGTATCATGACGATGAGAAGATGTTATGTTACATCATATTAACATTATGAGTGTGTGCACTAAGATTCGTGGTTAGTATGACATTTGTACAATGATAAAGTGAAAGTGGTGAACACATAGCACATAGCATGCACGTCTAAACTTCCAACCATAGAACTCCCACGCGTAGGGTTTTTGGCTAGTCTCTATCCTAAATTTGGTTCATCTTAGTACCATGAAGATACTAAGGAGCGTACCTACAAGAAACATATAATGCATGGTTGTTTGTTGGGTAACACCCTAGGGAAAATGCCTATGGTTTATTTACATGAGGTTTGTAAATGAGTTGCTAATGTAGAAGGTTCTTGTTGCACTAAAATACACTCCAAGCCTCTCCCCAAATGGGTTCTAACGAGGGAGGTACATGCGATATTGCAACAAGTGCTCCACCAACTCAAGTACAATCTTTTCTCAAGGAGGCAGATTGGTACAAGAGAAAGCTTTGCGGTAATAGGGTATCTTAAACTTACGGGCAAACCCTCTCTATTGCAATCAATTATTAGGAATGTGTCATAATTAAGAAGATACAGAATAATGTGATCAATAATTTTAGGCACTTATCCAAAATCTAAAACTTTTAAAAAAGTTTAAGAAAAATCCCCAGCAGAGTTACCACTGTGAGTGAATGACATAGAAAGCAATGGGCCGAGAGCGCGCTGAGATGAGAGGTGCGGTCCACCGGGGTGTTTTTGTGAAATAAAATATAACAGGTCGGGGACCCAAAGGTTTAAAAGAGAAAGCTGGAAACATTTTAGATTGGTTAAAACTCGAATCCACTGTCTCTTAGTGTAGAGTCGCCACCTGGATTAACTCTTTTCAGGAATTAAAGTCCTGTGAGGCTTAATGTCCGGGGGATGGCCCACTAAGACACAGATATTCGGGTTAGGGATAAGTTGCTTACTTCTTACTAGATCACATTATGTTACATCTACAGAATACCGTATTTCTTATTTGTTCATATTCGTACATATTTCATTTTCGAGTTTATAATGTATAATTCACACATATTTGGAAAGCGATAAATAAATGCGGAAAAGTAAAGATTAAAATTACAAAACCTCGGGGGATGCAACCGCCCGCCTAATCTATTAATTACATTTCTAAAAAAATAATTGAAATTGCGATACTAGAAGGAAAAATAAAATCATAGGCATATTTTTAATTCTAATCTACCTACACTCACAAAGGTTAGCACAAGATATAGCACAATATTTGCACGTATGTTCGATTTAATTTTGAGAAGGTTCGTGTGCCTAATTAAATATCGACGGTTAAAAACTTTTATTTCATAATAAAACAATTCATTTCATTTACAAATATGTTGGTTATTTTTATTTAATGAAAGTGCTCGCATGGCAAGAAGTGAGGTCTGTTATCCGGGAATAATTTTAATTCCCTTCATTGAGGTAGTCTAACATGTATTTCATAATTAGATAAATAAAAAAATTAATTAAAAGCATAAAAGAAAGTTACATAATAAAATAATGACAACTAAATAAATAAACAAATAAAGTTAATAAAATATAAAGGAATAAAATAAATCCTAGGTCGATGACAATAATCGAGTTCGTCTCAGTATTTAGGAGAAAAGAAAAATAAATATAAAAGTATAATACACAGGAAAAAGCAGCTCTAGGGACTCAGAGGTAACCCTTTCATTGCGAATCTACGTCGACAAATTCGCTTGATCTTCGAGAGTGCTCCTCATTCGTTTTAATTTAATTTGTGTAAAAATATGTTATTTTAATCCTAAAAATATTCAGACTCAGACTCTAAATTTATTTTAGGTCCGAGAATATCTTGGAACTTTTTTAGAAAAAAAAATTGAGAAAAATTGGTTTGAAAATGATAGCGTTTGGAATCCAAACGTGTTCTTGATTCGAATATAATCAAAGAATTTTTAAGAAAGAAGAAGGAAAATAAGAATTATTTTATCAAGAAAAAATATTTTTTTTCAGTAAAAAATATCCCTCTTTGTTGATAAAAAAATAAATATATTTTTTGTAGAAGAAAATAATTTTTTTCGTGTTTTTTCCTATCCCCAAAATCCAAAAAAGGCCCCTCGACTCGCCAAAGAAATCCTTCTTTCTTTGGGCCTTTTATTTTTTTAATAAATTTTTTTTAAATACATATTAATATATATATTTATGTATATATATTTAATTTTTTTTCATATTTAAGATATATATGTCTATATTTTTAAATAAAAGACTTAAACAAATTATTCTAGACCTTCAAATATTTATTTATGTCCTTTAAAAATATTTTAAGCCTTTAAATTTTCATTTCGAGGCTTTTAAATATTTTTTACGGTCCTAAATATTTATTTTAGAGCCCAAAACATTATTTTTTTACGTGGAGAGCTCCCATTTGAAGATCAACGGATGGTCGAAAATTGTGAGATTCGAGGATAAAAATCTCGAAACGCCATCATTATCGAACGCGCGAGCTAGTACAAAATCCCGTGCTCACACCTACCATAATTAGGTAGTGTGAAGATATTCTCCAATGCTGTGTATGTATTCTTTACTTGATATTTTGATTGAGTGTGTGTTTGAGTAATAATTTTCTATTGATAACGATAAGTACCGAGGGAAGATTTGTTATCATTCAAGACTGTAGCAATAAGTACCTAGAGGATATTTGTTATAGTTTGATCACATACACACACATGCATACCTTGAGATTAAGAGGAAGAACACTCTTTTACCGAGAGAAGATAGGTTGCATGCTAAGGGTTTTAATTTTGATTAAATGCTTAACTAAACCTAATGCATGATTACTGATTCAACAAGTACCTAGGGTGTGACTTAAATTAGTTATCTTATGGACCAAGTAATGTCGAGGGGTAAGCTTGGGAAAATATGGTTAAAAGACCTTAGAACTTTGTATGTAGTCGCGTATTTTTTTTATGTGTTGCATGGAGGGAGATCTTACATTATTTGTTGGTGTGAAGCTTGTGCTTTTCTTTATCGTTTAAAGTTTTTCTTTATTTTGTTGCCTCTAATCTTATGTTCTTTAAACCAACAAACATAACCTCAAGAATTATACAAGACCCTTCTGAACAAGTTTACTAGAAAAACCTTCATACTATTTAACTTCTCTTTGTGGAATTCTTGCCACTTTACAACTTAACCCTGGTGCACTTGTTAGGCATACATTTTGGGCACAACAAGTTTTGGGGCCATTGTCGGAGAGCGACATTAAATAGTTTGATTAATTTAACTGTAGATTGGTGCATTTTACCTCGTTTGTTTAGCTTGTGCAGTTGTTTTATTCTTGGAAACCCAATGAAAATGTCCCTTTACAGTGATCTTATGATCAAGAAAGGAATCGAGTTTAGCAAAGCAAAGATCTTCTCGATGGCAGATTGAGAAGACTTCCTTCCCGGAAAGAAAGTCAAAAAGTATGGAATACCTTCTTCAATGGGACACATGTCTTTCATTGTGATACTAGAACATGTGGAATATCTTGTTGAAATTAAACCTTCTATAATCAAAATAGTGTGAGAACTTATTCAATTCAAAGGATTTTCAGATGAGTTTCCAAACGACCATCTTTATGATTTTCTTGACATTTGCAATCTTTTTAAAATCTACTCTTGGTGTCTCTTATGAAGTAGTTAGGTTAAAAATGTTTCCTTTCTCATTGTAATATAAGGAAAAATCTTGGTTAAAATCGTTACAACCAAGTTCAATCACAACCTAGAGTCAGATGGTCGAGACCTTTTTGATGAAATATTTTCCATAATCCAAAGTTGTGCAACTTAGAAATGAGATCTCTATGTTTTCACAATCTAATAATGAGTCCTTCTAGCAAGCTTGGGAGAGATTCAAAGAGTTACTAAGAAGGGTTCCAAACCATAATTTACCTTTGTGGATGAAAATGCAAATATTTTACAATGGGATAATCGATGAGCATAAATATCGACTTGAAACCCTTGCCAATGATGACCTAGAAGACCTAGAGCCTGGAAAGATCTTTACCCTTATTGAGAAAATGGTAAACACAATATACAAGTGACATTCATTCAGAGAAGAGATTAAATTTTATAAAATCTAAGGCTGTGCGAGAAATTTTAAAGGGGATTGAGGAGTTGTCCAAGTGAAAAGTATTTCAAGGCAACCTCAACCATTATTTCAACAACCTTCTTTCTAACCCAACAATCTAAAATTCCTTCCTAAAAACCTCAATTTGTTTGCTCCCAATCCTAAAGTGACATCCATGAACATCAAGAACCTCAATTTGCATCCCAACAATCTTATCAACCACTTCAACAACCTCGATATTCCTTCTAGCAGGTTATGCCATTATTTAACCAACAAAACCTTTCTTGGAAGATATTATTATGGAGATTGTGAAGCAAACACAAGATTCAATTCAAAGCTTGGAGACCAAGGTTGGGAAACTAACCAACTTGGTGGTTTCAAAGGATGATCAAAAGATCTCCCAAGTGACATTATGACCTATTCCATGGAGGAATGCAAAGGAACTGTTATAGTTATTGGTTATTCTAACAAGACTTCTATGGATAATATTTATATTACAAGTGGACATTCTGATATGTTGACTTAGCAACCTAATCACAATTTGAACTTTAATAATCAACACCATGAAAATCTTGTGCATAATGATAGGAAACCTTTATTGCAACCTAAAATATTTTCAACTGCAAATAATTTCCTCAAAAGAAATGGTTACAATGAAGTGAGACTTTCCAACATATCAAATAAAGGTATTGTTTCCAGAAAGAACAAGGCAACTTGAAATGCTTGAAAATCAGGGGAAGATCTCATGAGAGCATGATTAGAAAATCAGAGGAAGAACTTGTTAAGGTCGACTGTAAAGGAAAATCTGATTGCTCACAAACTCTTGATGGCAAGCAATCTACATGGAAACCTCTAAGCAATGAAACAACACAATATGTTCTCATACAACCTTTGATTGAAGATCCATTAAAGTCATGGAAAGATGTGGACGTGCTTTAAAAGCAACATCAATGCATTAACCCACAATTTTCAACATTCATATATAAGCCTCCTTAACTAATCATAGATTTAATGTCTACTTCAAACACCAATTGAAGTAATTTGTTGGGAAAAACCCAACTTTTCTACCTTTAATTTTTTAATTAGTTTTTCTTTAATTTGAGGTCTTATGTTTAGTTTATTTTCTTATTATATGAACTGTCCAAGGACTTCTCTTGAGTTTAAATAGCCGACAATCTTGTTGTTGATGATAAACCCCGCAATCTGGTGAGGCTTTCCTTTTCAGGAAATCTTGATGTTTTCCAAATCTCTTTTTTCTTCTCTCAACGTTGAACGGTACACAAGTTTTCTTCGACACAAGCTTTCTTCCCCTAATTTTTAGAAGATTTTTCCTTACCCTATTTGTATTTCATTCTTCAATGCTTGGAGGAAAAAGAATGTTTTAAGTGTGGGGAAGGGATGAAGATTTGGTATACCCCATTGAAAGTTCAAAACTACTAGTTAAATTAGATTTTGCATAATTTATTGAAAACGTGGTTGAAATTTTTGCTTAAAGATCTTTTTTTCTTGAACTTGTGAGCTGATATTAATTTACCTTTTGACTTTGCTGACTGCTTTACTATTGTTTCAATCTTGAAATCATGAATAACTTGGAATTCTTTAGTTAATGACAAAGATGCAAATTGAAATGATAGGATTTTGAGAACTTTGAATGAGCTTGATTATTTTAACCTTTTAAAGCATGTAAAGTTTGAAATTTTTAAATTTTTGCTTCAATTGAGTAGCCTAAATCAATAGCATACCCTTATTTTTGTAAGAACTTGAATTGTCTCTTCATGTTATATATTGATTATTTATTCTTGCTGAGTGGGAAAAACCTTATTGCGTTAGCTAGAACTTGTCATGGTATTTACATGTAATACTTGTACATGATTATGCGTTAGTCTTGTTGAGACCACAATAAATATTAAGAACTTACATTGGAAGATTAAGATATTAGGATTACCCTTTCCACCCCAAAAGCTAACCTAAACATCAACCCTTAGTTAGCCACCTTGAACCTGAAATCCTTTCTTTCTTGTACACAATACAAACCAAAGACCTTCATTTGGATACCCCAAAATAACCAAGATAATTTAATAGAGTTTTTTTATCATTCAAATGCAACTATAATATCAACCGTAAAAGAACCTTTCAAAGTGAAAGATCTTCTCAACACATAAGACCTTCTAAAAATCAGAATAATGAAAGAAAAGGAACACGAACTCGAGATAGGAGACAACATCAAGAATGAAAAATTCAAGCTATGTACTATATTTAATTTGAAGAAAAAATGAAAAAGAAAGAAAAAAAGAAGATATAAATAAAAGTTTTTATATTTTAGTATGTGTGATGTATGAATAAAGTGTTTTTATGGTTGAATTGCTTAAAGAATGGACTTCAAGGAAGAGCTTCTAATATGCTAAGATTATAAGGTTTCCTTTGCTCTTCATAGATAATCTGTTTTTGAATAAGGCCTTCTCAATTCAAGAACGAAATTGCACAAATCTTTAAACATAATCTCTATTGAAAGATCCTCTCACACAAAAACTCCCTTTTATCCACACCTTTACTTATTTTCTAAATTGATTGAAGTAAGAAGTTTAAGTTTTTTTAACTTGCATGCTTTTCATGGTTATTAAGGATCACTTTATTCTCCTATTCATGTTCGTGAATTCTGAATTTGCACTTGAAAATGAATTTCCAGTTCATTCTTGATTGCTTGTGTTGAGCTTAAAAAGTTGTTTGTCCCTTTGTCGATTATTGGATTGCTTGAGGATAAACAAATGTTCAAGTGTGGGGGTGTTTGATGGGTGGAAAATAATAGTGTAAAATCATGCATTTATGTGCTTAATTGTTATATAAAAATCAATTTTTATCACATTTTGGTGCATTTTTAGGTTTCTGTTAGATTTTAGAAGATCTTTAGATAAGAAAGACCTAAATAGAAAAAATGGAGAAAAAAACAAGAAAAAAAGGGAAAAATTATACTTGAATTGAAAATCCTTAATAAGTGGAGTTAAAATGCACCAAAAGGAGAAAAGAGAGGGATTTACTAAAGATATTTACAAGATTGTCATCAACTCGGTGGACAAGTTCTAGTTAGATTTTCATTTTCAATAAAATTGGTACTTATTGTTAAGATAATACTAAATAAGAGTGATATCTTTTAGTATTGTTTTTATTATTCTTTTTTCATTTCTACCTCCTCTTCAAGTAATTAGTGGGTGTTTATACCCTATTTTACCGATTAATTTAAGGAGGAGAGAGTTAGTTTAGCTTAGAGGCCATAAGGCCGTAAGGCTATAGAATATTTTGTATGTTGTTTTTTACAAATTTATGTAGTTTCTTACTTTCTTTTAATGAAGTTCAATATTTTCTTCACTATGAGTGAGTAATTCTCTTACAAGTTGAGCCTACCATAATCAGGAGGTGTGAAGATCTTTTCCAGCGTTGTGTATGTATTCTTTACTTGATACTATTGATTGATTATGTGTTTGAGTAATAATTCTCTTTTGATAATGATAAGTATCAATGGGAGATTTGTTATCATACAAGACTATAGTAATAAGTACCTAGGGTAGCTTTTTATAGTTTGATCATAAACACACACATGCATACCTTGAGATTGAGGGGGAGAACATCCTTCTATTTAGAGGAGATAAGTTGCATGCTAAGGGTTTTAATTTTGATTAAATACTTAGCTAAAAATCTAATGCAAGATTATTAATTCAACAAGTACCTATGAGAGACTTAAATTAGTTATCTTAGAAATCAAGTAATATCGATGGATAAGCTTGGGAAAATCTAGTTAAGAGACACTAGATCTTCTTGTGTAGTTAAGAATTTATATGTATTGCATTGAGGAAGATCGTGCACTGTTTGTTGGTAGGTGAAGCTCATGCTTTTCTTTATTGTTTAAAGTTTTTCTTTATTTTATTGCATTTAATTTTATGTTATTTAAACCAATAAACGTAACCTCAAGAATTATAGAAGATCTTTCTAAACCAAACTACCAGGGAAACCTTCATACTATATAAATGCTCTTTGTGGGATACGACACTTGATCTTGTCAAGGTCGGACTCCCATGTAGCATAGAGGTGGTCCCAGCCCCCCTCAATTGTAGTAAATTAAAATATAATATATATTTTGCACAAGTTTAACAACTAATCGCTTGATTGAAATGGATAGAGTGGATAATTTCAATCCCTCCCCCTTACCCATCAGTCGCGATTTGAATTTTCTAGAGCGCAATGTTTTTAAAAATAATTCATCATATCTAAAATGTCATCATTTTAGTTGAAAGACATTAAAAAATTTTATTGTAAAAGCGTGTGTGTTAGGTTTCCAACCCAGTCTGCTCAATGAAGAAGTGTTTTAGTTGTACCATTACCAACTAAGCTATTAAGTTTATTGACATATATTTGTAAGTTTACTTATATAAATTAGTTTAAGTAAACAAAAATATGAATTAGATATTTATACTTGTTACATCTATTTATTACTATTGAAGTAAATTTATATTATATGATTTTTTAAATGATAAAAATATATTTTTATTTTATATTTTATAAGAAAAATTGACAAGTCCAACTGAATAAATAGTTAAACATTTTTTTTAATTTTCAATTTATAATTTGAATATTTGAGTAATTCACATTATTTTTTTCTATAATATTTGATTTTCATGTATCATTATAATATAAATACATATAATTTTTTTTTAGATTTGGTCCATTAATTTTAGCCCCCCTCAAATCTATTCTTGTGTTTGCTCGTGGTTCTTGCTTCTTTACAACTTGATCCTAGTGCACTTGTTAGGCATACCTTTTGAGCACAACATGGGGGCTTTATATATGATATTAAACGGCATAAAATTTTAGTTCTTGCATTGTTTGCGCGCTTATACACACTTTTTGTATTGCTTTTAGATTTGTTTTATAGTAAAGCATAGTCTGTAAAAATTGTATTCCAAACCATATCAATATGGAATTTGTATTAAAAATAAAATAAAATGAATAAAAAAATTTAAAAACACACATGTAAAATTAATAAGTTAGTAAGATCTAATCAATTTAAGATGAGAAAATAAAAAAAATAAAAAATTTTATGAAAAAAACAAATAAAATATATAAAGAATTATACGAAAACGTTATATTTTCATTTCGCTAATGGCAATTACTAAATATTATAATCATGTCGTTCTTTTACTGATCAATTCTAACTATATGGTTGTTGTACCTTCCACCCATTAACTTCCTAAAACTGTGCTCACCTAGAGCTTGAAATGTGGCTTCGCTACTGCTAGAAAATTTATAGTGAAGTTCAATTTTTAATAATGCCGACGTCGAGGAGTTGAGCTAGATTGAACGGAACAATCGGTGAAATGAAGGTGTGCAAAAAACGAGAGTTAGAAATGATAATGCAATACTTACTTTAATTGTCCTTTACGTTATTGCAGGACAGATTCCTCCCATGCTTCTGTTTCTGCTTCTTATCATTCCTCTCTTTATTTTACCTGTTTCATCTTTTCATTTGTATCAATTTTAATCATTATGTCATGTTTTATTAATTAACACCACACCATCTAATCACGTCTCTTTTCTTCTAGTTTATCTTCTCTCATAAGCTTTTGTTCATTAAAAGTTGATATCATAACCATTATTTCTTTAATATCTTTCAAATTTCCTTTAATAAACAACATGGGGTAGATAACCACGAGGCTAATCTCGTTGGTATATCATTGTATTTTCTTGTTACCATTATTATTATTATTATTATTATTATTATTATTATTATTATTATTATTATTATTATTATTATTATTATCATCATCATCATCATCATCATCATCATCATCATCATCATCATCCTGGTTTCACTTTTCCTCTCCTACAATATCATCAGTCAAAAAATTAAGGGCAATTTATATAATTAGTATATTTTCAATAATTCATTTGGAAGTTTTACCTTCTAAACTTTTTTTATTTATATTTTTACATTCTTCTTTTTTTTAAAATTTAATTTCTTATTTTTGATTTATCTCACAAACTGTTTATTTTTTCAACATGCCGTTTTAGAATATTTTCTTCATCTTTATCTTTCCCTTCAAAATAAGATCCATGATGCTATACTTTTTCCGAACATTTTTTACCGATATATATTTATTTTATAGTTCTTTTATAGTTGTTACATAGTTTAAACACACACTTAATTAAATACAAATAAATAAAACACAGCTATATCAAGTTGACATATTACAAGTAAACTATAGCAAAAATATAACATATTTACATCAATTTGAATTAACTATAAGATAACTATAAAATGCTATTTTGTTATATTGAATATATCTATAAATAAACTATATAGTAACTATAATATAACTATAAAATGTGATTTTGTTATATCAAAAATAAATTCAAATATAATAAATAAATAACAACACATAAATATAACATGTTTACATTAATTATAAATACTATAAATAAAGTATAATAAAATCATGGTAAAAAATACAAAAAATTACGATGTTTTCAAATAATTATAAGATAACTATAAAATCCGACGAGGTTATCATAAGGTGGTAGAAATGTAAATTCAAAACCTTGATAATACATTTTGGACAATTAAATTAAGTAATAGATAAAAAAAAGTAATTATTTATACCAAACATTGTATTTTTGTGTATTTCCCAAAATTTAATAGTGGACACAGAATAGAACAATCGCACAGAATACACAATAATGCATTAGAAATTGAAGAACACGGAGAATTTTTACTTCGTTCTCTCCACTTTGACTTAATAAGTCAAACTTTTTAATAAGTAATCCAAGGATCTTAAGATGAGAAGCTAGACTAAGTTGCAAATCGGTGCAAGAGTACATAAATTAAACCAGAGAACTTAAATCCTAAGAATAGAATTGGTAAAATAGCCAAAGACCAGTACTAAACATAATGAGAACCTGAAGACTAGAAGCCTCTATATACTAGACTTGATAACCGCCTCAACCTACTCCAAATCACACTGTTAAAACCCTTGAGATCAAGTGCCGGAGAAGAGATCATTGCAGAAAAGGCCAGAAATTGCCTTGAGAAGAAAGAGGGTAAAAGGTTTCAGCATATGAAATCCTAATCTAAAAGCAGCTTTTTATATGTCAATAACAAGACCAAAACGTACAGCTTTAATACATAAGCTAATGCAACAACCGAGCTTAAAAGTAAATGGGCTAAACGGGCCTTATGGCTTACAAGGACATAATACAATTTACATGATAATAAAGTAAGGCAAATGGACACCTAGCCTAACTATCTCCACCTTGGCCATCTTGACTTCTCCAAATAAAGCCTCTTCAAACCTTATGATCAGTAAAAATTTCTGAGCAGCTTCAAAGTCAGGTTTCAATGGTACTGTTTGACACAGAGTCAAACAATACAATACATAATTTGTTCAAAGCTCCTTGAAATTTATGAACAGAAAAAATCTTAGTAAGAATATCAGCAAGATGAACAAAATTATGTATTTTTTCAATATTAACATACCATCAGACGTAACATCGCTTACAAAATCCAGTTGTATATCAATATGCTTAGCTCTCTCATGGTAAATAATGTTTTTGCATAAATGTATAGCAGACTGAGAATCACAATTGATTTTAACAACCTTCTGATTAATACTAACTTCTGAAACAATTCATTTCAACCGTAGAGCTTCTTTAATTGCCTTTGTTATGGTAATATACTCATCTTCTATGATTGACAAGGCAGCCACATACTTTAGGAAGATTTCCAACTTACTAAATTATTTCCTAAAGTGAAACAGAAACCAGAATTAGACATTGTTTTGTCTAAATCTGCAGCATAATTAATCTGAATTAGAAAACCCTTCAATATTAATAGCATTGTTTTTAGCAGAATTATAAGTCAAGCATAAATCAGTGCTACCTTGAAGGTATCTACAAAGCCATTTGACAACAGACCAATGAGTTCTATTTGGATTACTCATATATCTTCTAACAAGACTCATAGCAAAAACAATATCTGCTCTAGTACAAACCATACAATACATGAGGGATCCAACCACATTTTGATAAGGAACATAAGACATATTCAGTTTCTTCTTTATCATAAATAGGTTAGCTTTTGCACTATTTAAAATGTGCACCTATGGGAGTACTAACAGACTTATTGTTGTTTAACTCAAAATTCTTTAAAACCTTTTCAATGTAATTCTTTTGAGTTAATTTTAAAGTGCCTTAATTTCTATCTCTTATAATGTCAATGCCCAAAATCCTTCTTGTAGAACCAAGAATTTTCATGTTAAACTCATAACTTAATTTAAGTTTAAGATCTGCAATTTCTTTTAAACTTTTATAGGCTATCAGCATATCATCAACATACAATAGAAGGTAAATGTATTGATCATATTTCAACTTGTATAAACACACACAAGGATCATATTTGCTTCTTCTGAAGTTAAGTTTAGACATGAATTCATCAAATCTCAAATACCATTGCCTAGGTGATTGTTTGAGACCATACAAGGATTTTTTTAGTAAACACACATGGTTTTCTTTGTTCTTAATGTCAAAACCCTCATATTGTGAAATGTAAATTTCATCTTTAAGATTTCCATGCAAAAAACAGTTTAACATCAAGATGCTCTAATTATAGATTCAGCAAAGTAGTAAGAGACAAAATCAATCTTATAGACACATGTTTGACTAAAGGAGAAAAAATTTTCCTAAAGGCTTAGAGACTAAGGTCCAAGTTGAACTTTTGGATAAGGAATTGATTTCCTCATTCATTGTAGCTTGATATTTAGGCTAATCCTTGCTTACTCTAGCTTCGGAGTAGGATTGAGGATCAGTATTATCAAGACTAATGATAGCAAGGACAAATTGCTCAACAAAAGCACTAAAATTGCAATCATACATAAAATAATTATTGAAGCTAGATGGCATTCTAGTTTCTCTTCTATGTCTATTATTTATGCTATTTCCATGTATATTGCCTGAGTCATTTAGATCAGGAGCTTCATTATTATCAACTTCAAATATGTTATTATCAACATTTAAATCGTTATTCAAAACATCATAATTCTGAGGTTGATTGTTAATGTGATCAAGTTTGTCGAGCTTCATCTCAAAAGGAGTATCCTTTTGTCTATCTGCCTTATTCTCTAGCTCAATTATCTTAGGAAACCTTTGACACCTTTTGGATATCCAATGAAAATGCATTTTTTAGCTCTGATCTAATTTAGATTCCTTATTATGCACATAAGTAGCACATCCAAATATCCTAAGATGACTGTAGCTACAAGATTTACCATACCCAATTTCATTTGGGCTTTTAAAGGTAACAGATGAGCTTGGTGATATATTTATCAAATAGCAAGCAGTGGTAGCTGCTTTAGCCCAAAAGTAGTGACTTAGACCAGATTCAAATAGCATACATATCACTTTATTCACAATAGTTTTATTATATCTTTCATCTATGCCATTTTATTGAGGGGTATATATGCAAGTTATATGTCTATTTATAGAATAATACTCATTGAAGATAGTATTAACAAACTCTAGGCCATTATCAGTTCTTAAAGTTTTAATCTTAAGATTTTTTTCTTATTTTCAATTAGATTTTTCCATTTAAAAAATTTATCAAACACTTCAGTTTTATTTCTTAACAAATATATCCAACCTTTCCTAGACAAATTATCAATAAAAGTCACAAAGTATTGACATTTAGACAAAGAAAATAGCACATAACTAGAACCCCACAAGTCACTATGAATGTAATCAAGACAGTTACTTGAACTGTTTTGAGCAGATGTGAAACTTTGTTTATGAGATTTTCCCATAATGCAAGTTTCACAAGATTTCAAGGATGCAGATTTGGGTAAGTCAAGATTTCCTTTCCTTTGCAAGTTTAAAAGGCTCTTTAAGCCTATGTGGCCTAATCTCTTACAAATCAGAATTGTTAGAACTACAGGCAATATCAATAGAGCTAGAGAAGACAGAGTCTAGGAAGT
Organism: Euphorbia schlechtendalii; assembly: GCA_949673415.1. Classification (NCBI taxonomy): domain Eukaryota; kingdom Viridiplantae; phylum Streptophyta; class Magnoliopsida; order Malpighiales; family Euphorbiaceae; genus Euphorbia; species Euphorbia schlechtendalii. Next base: position 6,458 of record CATIWQ010277694.1, on the reverse strand, counting down.
AGTACAAACCATTAGATACTAAATAATATATTTTCATTCTTATGTACCTTTAAAACTCCACCTTGAGCTTTATAGGTAAGACCCTTACTATATAAGTGACTCAATGATATTAAATTTCTTTTTAGATTTGGAATATGCCTCACATTGTTTAATTCAAGCCTTTTTCCATTATCAGTTATTAGGTTTATCTTTCCAATTCTTAAAACTTCACAAGTGGATTCATTTCCCATTAACACTTTGCCACCTTTATATATTTTATAATCATAGAACCATTCTCTCTTAGGACTCATATGGAAAGTACAGCCTGAATCTTATATACAGGAATCAAGATATGTAAATTGACTTATGGTTATGGCTTCAATATCTGCTATCTCAGTATTATTATTGACAGCTCCAGGATTTTGAAAATTATTATTGATATCCTTATTTTTGTTATTTAGCCTACTTCTATAGAATTTTCTAATGGGACATTTCTTTTTACAATGAAAGCAAGTTACATCCTTGTAATTTTTACTAGACTCACCATTTTGTGAGTTCTCAGTTTTGGTTTGTTGATTATTATTATTCCAATTCTTACTTTTAGAGTTACCAACTTTCCTTTTATCCTTTACAAACATACATTCTCCATTTACAGACTTACCTTTGTCAAGTTTAGTCTCTAATTCTTTCATTTTAAAGTTGTGATAATGTCATCTACTTCTAGATTTTCTTTATCATATTTTAGAGCTTCCTTTACAAATTTAAAACTTTCAGTTATAGAATTTAACAAGATTATAGTCTTATCTTCTTCATTGATGACAATAGATGCACTTTCAAGATCATTGACAAGTCTCTAAAATTCATCAAAATTATCATCAATACCTTTAATAGAATTCATTTTGTAACTGAAAAAATGCTCTTTAAATAGGCAGACCTAGCAGTACTAGTGGTCATATACAGACTTTCAAGTTTAGACCAAATATCAGAAGCAGACTGTTAATTCTCCTAATGACATTATCATATAGGTTTAAAATCATAAAAGATATAGCCATTTCCATCATCTCTTCCTTCTCAACTTTAGTGAGACTAGTAGTAGGAGATTGAATGCCAGCCAATGCCTTAATGCATTTTTGCTAAACCAAGGCATCACTCATTTTTTCTTTCCAAATGGAAAAGTTAATTTTTCCATCAAATTTATCAAGACTGGCCTTTGCTAAAGATATTTTGACAAAAGCAAGAAAAGATGAAGAAAGAAAGAGAGAATGTACATAAGACTTTCCTAGTTCTATATATGAAAACAAGAAGACATAAAGCTTAAAGACTATTGAACCTATTTCAGGTCAATAATAGAAGAGAATTCTTTTAATCAAAAGAATAACAAATATTAGGATATTATTAGCAAGAAATAACAATCAATATATCATAGAAAAACACATCACCTAAGCATGCTTTTTCTAATCATGCCCATACCGAACATGCTTATTTCACATATAAAAAGAAAAATAAGCAAGAAAATTGAAGAAGGGATAGGATGTAGGAAACTTATAGTGATCTTCTTTTAGCAGTGGATTATAAGAAGGATTACCACAAGAAGATTACCAAAAGCCCATAATCCAAGCTATTGAACGGTTTCTTATTGGATTTCTTCTCAGCATACATGTATTGAAAAGAGGGGAAAAAAACAAATATTAAACTCTATTCAATCAAAGTTAAAACAAGTAGCAAGCAAACTCACAAGATGCAAGTACATGGCCTTTTACTTTTCTAAAAGACACGATTTTGATTTTCCAAAAAAAAATTTAGAAGAAGCCAAAAATGATTTCAAGATTCACAATAGATTCCTCAAACATCAAGATACTTTCAACATGAGCTTTTAAAAAAATGAAAATCAAATCTTTTTAAGAGGAAGACAGAACTCAGATGAAAGAAAGAGAAATTTTCAAGATCATACAAAAGTAAAGCCTTAACGATTTATATGCAAAGATTCTTAAACAACAGATTTGAAACCTATCATGCTATCACTAACGCGACATTAATAGAATCTGATACCAAATGATGAATAATAACCCCAGATCAATCGCTCAGAAGATACAATAAATTAGTAGAAATTAAAGAACACATATGATTTTTACTTAGTTCCCTCCGCTTTGACTTAATAGGCCAAACATTTTAAGAAGTAATCCAAGGATCTTAAGATGAGAAGTTTTATTGAGTTGCAAATCGGCGCAAAAGTACAAAGATTAAACCAGAGAACTTAAACCCTAAGAACTCTAAACATAAACAGTAAAATAGACCAAAACCAGTACAAAACAAAATGAGAACTTGAAGAAGAGAAGCCTCTATATACTGGACTTGATAAACTCCTCAACCAACTCCAAATCACACTGTTAAAACCATTGAGATCAAGCGCCGGAGAAGAGATCATTGCAGAAGATCAAAAGGCCAGAAATTGCCTTGAGAAGAAAGAGGGTAAAGGGTTTCAGTATATGAAACCCTAATCCTAAAAGCAGCCTTTTATATGTCAAATAACAGGACCAAAATGCACAACTTTAATAAACAAGCTAATGCAACAACCGGACTTAAAAGTAAGTGGGCTAAACAGGTCTTATGACTTACAAGGACATAATACAATTTACATGAAAATAAACTAAGAATGGATATCTAACCTAACATGATCTTAAATTAAGAATAGAAATATTTTTAAATCGTTTAAAGAAAATGCTATTCTTACGTTTAAAAATAACTTTTTATTAGAGATCAATTTTGTTTACTTTTTTTTTTTCTGAAAATCAGTAATGGGAAAGTTTAATATTAATTCCATTATATTAAAATTTTATTGTACATCAAAAGAGAAAAATTATATATTTTTGACAGTTATATACAAATATTTTGAAATGTCAAAATATATATAATACAAATACATTAAATATGTGTAATTTTCAGAATAATAAAAGGGTTGTTCAGTTTATTTGAACGGTCTTTTTTGCCAACCGCAGCCCATAGGCACATGATAACATGCAAACCATCACTTCATTTAATATATTCACACATTCTTCTTCCATTATTATAAGCACTTAATTAATTAAGGACCCCGTATTAAAAATAAAGTCAAGAATTTTTAAAATTGATGGTATATATATATTTTGAAAAATCAAAGAATATTGAAGAAATAAATCTCATATTATCCCTTGCTTCTAATCATGGGGAGGATCTATGGACTAAAATTATTTTTGTACGCCATTACGCGTTATCATATCTCGCTAGAATGTACAATAATTTGTTCTTTTCTTTTCTTTACAATAACATTCTCAAACTACTCATATTAACTTTAAATACACAATATAAATTATTTAAGACAATTATTAGATTACCTAAACCAACTAAAATTGTTTTATTTTCATATAATTCATGGTTTTGATAACATTTATAATGAACTTTTAGTTAAGTTTAAAAAACTCAAATATATTCTTCCTCTTCATTAATCGTGAATAACAATATTTTTAAAATTTCTTATTTCCTAAGTAACTAAAAAAGTAATTCTTATTTGTTATAGCCAAATATTAGTTAGTATTACTAATCACCATGTCATCTTATACTTATTTTTATTTAGCTTAATGCATTCTACGACTCTCTAAATTTGATTAAAATGAGCTATTATCACCCTAAACTTTGAAATCTGAAAGATAATCTCATGTACTTGTTTAAAACGTGTCACTTCACCTCCATCTTCGTCACGTGCCAGTTTATGATAAGTTGACTTTTCAAAAATATCATTTTTCTGAATTTTTTTCCCTCCCATCTGAAATTGACACATAACATTGAGAGGATAAACTGATGCATTTGAAACAAATTCAAAAAGGTATTTGACACATTTAAAAATTCAGGGGTAATAATCCATTTTGGACAAGTTCAAGGGATATAGATGCATTAAACCTTTTTATTACATGTATTAATAATTCAATTGACATTGTATTAACAATTGGCTTTGATTTACTTATTACTTTTTTTTGTATTAATTATGAATCATTTATATCAAATTTGTTCATTGTGAGATTTTAACACACAATCCTATAGTTCTTGGTTTTTCCAAGGATGTAAAGATAAGATATTTAAGGGAAAATTTCAAATATACTACTATAAAAGTCAACACTATAAATTTAAAATTTCTTTCTTAAACTAATTTAATTATTTAAAAGGGAAATACACAAAAATACAATGTTTAATATAAATAATTACTTTTTTGTGTATTACTTAATTTAATTATCAAAAGTGTATTGTCAAGGTTTTGAATTTAAATTTCTACCACCTTGTGATAACCTCGTAAGATTTTATAATTATATTATAGTTATTTCAAAACAACGTAATTTTTGGTATTTTTTTACCATGATTTTATTACAATTTATTTATAGTAATTATAATTAATGTAAACATGTTATATTTTGTGTTTTTATTTATTCTTTGTATTTGAATTTATTTTTTATATAACAAAATCACATTTTATAGTTATCTTATAGTTACCACATAATTTACTTATAGATATATTCAATATAATAAAATCGCATTTATAGTTATCTTATAGTTAATTCAAATTGATGTTATTATGTTATATTTTTGCTATAGTTTACTTGTAATATGTCAAATTGATATAGTTGTACTATATTTATTTGTATTTAATTAAGTGTGTGTTTTAACTATGTGACAACTATAAAAGAATTATAAAATAAATATGTATCGGTAAAAAAAGTTCGGAAAAAGTATAGCATTATGGATCTTATTTTGAAGGGAAACATAAAGATGAAGAAAATATTCTAAAGCATCATGTTGAAAAAATAAACGATTTATGAAATAAATAAAAAAAAATAAGAAATTAGATTTAAAAAATAAAGAGGAATGTAAAAATGTAAATAAGAATAGTTTAAAAGATAAAACTTTTAAATGAATGGTTGGAAATATACTAATCATGTAAATTGCCCTATTTAAAACTTTTCATACATAAATTAGGATAATCGATATTTCATTGTGTGGTATAGATTCTACCAAATTCACTCCAAATCAATCCTTTTTTTCATGTCTTTTTAATCCAAATAAAATATATCTATCTTTTATTTCATATTCTAATATTTTAAATGACTAATAATCAATTTATTAAATTATTTGATATGTACAATGAATTACAATAACAAAAAATAATTTTTTTCTTGTTAGCATGTGTAAATATAACAACTCAATCTTGCGTCTATTAATTATTTGATTCTTTAATTACTAACATGATTATCAAAATTACCTTTTAACTATCTAAATTACTTTTAAGATCATGTTCTCTTCAACTTCTGAAACCTGAACTAAGCTGAACTTAAATGAACTGAATTTAATGGACCTGAACTGAATTTAACTGAACTGAACTTAATTGAACTGAATTGAACCAAATTGAAGGTGAAGAGAACAGGGCCTTAGACAACAACAAACGATACACTCAAATAAAAGGTCAATTAAATTAATTTTTCATTAGCTTAATGTATTTTTGGTTCCCTTATCTTGTTTTAGTTCGTTAAATGTTTCCCTAAACTTTGAAAATGCCATAATAGCCCATTAACTTTGAAAAATGCATTAGTTTACCTTGAACATTGTGTGCCAACCTTTTGGTTGGTTTGATTTTTCAAATATGCCATAATCCTGAATTTTTTACTCTTCAACCGAAAGTTAACACATGATGTTCATGGATAAACTGGTGCAAATTTGTCAAAGTAAGAGGTCATGCGAATATTCTTAAGATGAAGAACCTATAGGTGAAGTGAGACAAGTTTAACGCTTTTTCTATTTTTATGTCCATCCTATTAATTTAAGTTAAGGGTCAACACGACAACTTTTCAAATTATGAGAGCTAATTAAGATTAATTTGTAGTTAGAAAAAATTGGAAGAAAAGTGACATTTAGTCACTGTTCTCTTCACTTTCAATTTGGTTCAGTTTATTTCAATTAAGTTCAATTAAGTTCAGTCTAGTTCAGTTAAGTTAAGTTCAGTTCAGTTCAGGTCTATTAAGTTAAGTTAAGTTAAGTTAAGTTCAGTTCAGTTAAGGTCTATTAAGTTCAGTTCAAGTCCATTAATTTTAATTATAATAATGATTATTCTAATTAATTTTTAATTAAATTAACAGTAATAATAATAAAAAGAATAACATTGATAAAAATATTAATATAGAACAATAATTATTATTTAATGTAGTTAATATTGAATATAAATATAGTCTAAATAATTTTTAAATATTGATAATTACTAGAGTTATTGATATAATAATAGTATTAATGTAACTATAATATAATAATATTTTTATTTATAATCATAGTATTAATTAATTAGAAAATGTGATATGGAATAATAAATAAAAAATATTTATTTATTAAAATAACTATTACGTTTTTATAATCCAATAATAAGTGATAATTTGAATCCAAGCTATAATATATTATAATAATTATTA
>CATIWQ010277643.1:0-28558 GCA_949673415.1 Euphorbia schlechtendalii | reverse complement strand
TTTGCTTTGCTTTCTACTTATACTTTCTATTTCGAAGTTTATGATATGTCTATGTGTCATAATGCGTATTTCGTGTTAAGTCTTTCATGTTAATCAAGTTATATGCGTTGGAGTTAATTTTAAGAGTAGTTTCAGGGTTAACAATATCGTATATAATCACTGGATCTGTGATATAACGTTGTTTAGAGAGCCAACATTTTTGGAATGGTAACTTGCTAAATGTGGCTATGTGAGAGCGACCCGTACTAAGCATAGTATTGATGTTGTCCAGGTTTATATGATAGTCTTAATTCATTTGCGTTAGATCTAGAAAAGTCATTTCATGTGTTGCTCTACGGTGAATAATTGAATATCTGAGTGTCTAGAACCGAGTCTGTTAAATTAATTTAGTGAACATAATAACTTCGATGATTTTGCATATTTTCTTTGCTATACTTGTTCGCAGGGAAAATCTATATAATTTTTATCTTTTCTAATCTTTCATACATTTGTCTATTTATCCAACATTTCAATCCACCTTTCCTAAACTTTACATTATTTTATTTTTCTTTTCTTTTTATTCTACTTCCCTATTTGATCTTTTGAACTAGTCCTTCCCTGTGGGATCGATATCTTTTAAAACTAAATCGCAACTGTATACTTGCAGTTATCATCATTTTTCTATTTGATAAGAGGTGCTGACAACACCTATATTTTTCGTGAACAAGTTTTTGGCACCATTGATATATAGCCGAATCTTGTGAACAAACTATTAAACTTATTAGTAGAAAAGTGGCGAACACTTCATTCTGCTATGCTGGATTGGATTCTTTGGTAGATCAATCACACTTTTATTGTTGTAGAGAATTTCAATGCATTTTAATTTGATTCCATAATCTTCTAGCTGCTGTTTGATCCATAACACTTGAGCGACACAGCTTCCTGCAGCCATGTATTCAGCTTCTGTGGTTGATAGAGCTACTGAGGTTTATTTCTTGCTGTAACAAGAGATAATACAGTTTCTTTGAAAATGACAACCTCTAGTGATGCTCTTTCTCTCAAATTGATCTCTTCCACTGTTAGCATTAGTGAATCCTGTTAGTGAAAAGTCACCATTATTTGGATACCATAATCTAGCTTTTATGGTTCCGAGAAGATATCTTAGAATTCTCTTTACAGCACTTAGATGCAACTCCCTTGGATCACTTTGATATCTTGCACAGTAGTATACAGCATATTGTATATCAAGTCTACTTACCGTTAGATACAGAAGAGAGCCAATCATTCCTCTAAATAGCTTCTGCTCAACTTTCTTTCCTTCTAGATCTTTGCTAAGAATAGTATTTGAGGCCATTAGAGTTGACATTTCTTTTCCTTCATCCATACCAAATTTCTTCAGAATCTCCTTGGTATATTTAGATTGATTGATGAATATGCCATTTGAGCTTTGCTTGATTTGGAGACTAAGGAAGAAGGTTAATTCTCCTATCATTGACATCTCAAATTCATTCTTCATTTGAGAGCTGAATTCTTTGCATAGCCTTTCATTTGTAGCCCCAAAAATGATGTAATCAACATATATCTACACAAGAAGAATATCCTTGTTTCTTCTTCTGATGAATAAAGTTGTGTTTGTCTTTCTTCTGATATATCCTTTGGAAATGAGAAAACTTGTTATCCTTTCATACCAGGCTCTAGGAGCTTGCTTCAGTCCATATAATGCTTTCTTTAATTTGAATACGTTACCTGGGTATTTTGAATCTTCAAATCCTAGAGGCTGCTTGACATATACTTCTTCAGCAATAACTCCATTTAGAAAGACACTTTTTACATCCATTTGGTACAATTTGAATCCCATATGGGATGTGAAGGCGCAGAGAATCCTTATGGCTACAAGTCTAGTTACCGAGGTGAAAGTTTCATCATAGTCTATTCCTTCTTGTTGATTGTATCCTTGAGCAACAAGTCTTGCTTTGTTTCTTACAATATTTCCTTCTTCATTTAATTTATTTATGAAGACCCACTTAGTTCCAATAATGGATTTATTCTTTGGGGCTGGAACTAAGTCCAAAACATCTTTTCTAGTAAATAGGTCTAATTCTTCTTGCATTGCCATCATCCAACTTTCATCATGCTCTGCATCTTTAAATTTCTTCGCCTCCATGATTGAGATAAATGCAGGATGACTTATCATTCTGCTGAGTTGATCTCTGGTGAGTACGAGGTTCTGAGGAGCATCAAGGATTAATCTTTCTAGAAGGTCCTTCTTGGTCCTAGTTTCTTTGTCTAGATCATAATGAGGGATATTTTCCTTTAGTTTTAGAGCTTACTCCTTATTTCCCTTATTTGAGAAATTTAGCTCAGATGGTTCATTCTTTGTTGAGGATTCTCCCTATTTTGGTTCAGAGGATGGTTTATGTGAGATTAATTCTCCATCTTCCTCTAAGTCATTCATTCTACCTGCATGGTTAGTCTCATCGAAATCTACTGGTACTGACTCTTCAAGAGAGGTTGTTCTTTTAACAAAGACTCTGTAAGCTTTTCTATGTGTTGAGTAGCCAAGAAATTTTTCTTCATCAGAATTTATGATCAAATTTTCCTAGTTGTTCCTTGTTTTTAAGCATAAAGCACTTGAATCCAAAAGCTTTGAAATACCCAATCTTAGGCTTTCTTCCTTTCCGGATTTAATAAGGAGTTTTGTCTAATACTGATCTTATGTTGACTTTGTTTAGGATATAACATGCAGTGTTTACTACTTCTGCCCAAAAATACTTTGGTAAGTTATTGTCACTGAGCATGGATCGAGCCATTTCAACTATAGTTCTATTCTTTCTCTCAACAACCCCATTTTGTTGGGGTGTGTGAAGAGTAGAATAGTTGTGCTCAATGCCTCTAGCATCACAGAATCCAGCAAAAAGCTTATTTTCGAATTCTCTACCATGATCACGTTTTATCTTAGAAAGTAAAACATTTTGTTTAACTTCTACTTTATTGCATAGTCTGGAGAATCCTTCATAAGCTTCATCCTTACTTCTAAGCAATACAACCCATGTATACGAAATAGTCATCTAGTATTACCATGGTATATCTATGTCCACCCATGTTTATAGGTTAAACATGACCAAACAGATCTATGTGTACCAGTTCTAAAACTCTTTTTGAGGAAAATTCAGATTTTGATTTAAAACTCTTTTTAAACTGTTTTCCATATAAACATGCTTTACATAAATGATCCTTTTCAAAGTTCAGACTTGGCAATCCCTCAACAAGTTTTTGTTTGACTAATTTGATCAAAAGATTCATGTTTGCATGTCCCAATCTTCTGTGCCATAGCCATGACTCTTCTTCTTTCGACATTAAACATATATCTCTCTTGGATTTGTCATTTAAGTTTATTATAAACACATTGTTTACTCTAGGAGCATAAAGAAGAGTTTGATTTGTATTACAGTCCATGACGGAGAATCCTTCTGAGTAAAAAATGATTTTTCTTCCTTGATCACACGGTTGAGCAACACTCAGAAGGTTGAACTTTAATCCATATACTAAGGAGACTTCTTTTATTTTGATTTCAGATCCAATGGTTTCTTTTCCAATGATCTTTCCTTTCTTGTTATCTCTGAAACTCACATTTCCATATCTTTTGCGATCAAGTGAGATGAATGAGAATTTATACCCAGTCATGTGTCTTGAGCATCCACTGTCTATATACCAAATTTGTTGACCTTTTGTGGACCTAAGACTTACCTGCAAAAGGAAATGGTTAGAATCTTCGAACCTAGTTTCCCTTGGGTTCGGGGGCTTTATATACTAAATCAGGCTAATCATAAGTATCATAATATCCATTTTTATGTCTACACACAGCAATCGCATGGTTTTTCTTTCCACGGAAGTTACAAAAAAGTTTTACTGCTTTTTTCTTGCTGAGTCTTAGGAGGTGGACTAAGGTCAAATGGTTCTGGATGGGCTACCTCTGAGGTATTAATCTCCTTCTGATATGAGGATTTCTTTGAGCCATCTTCTGACCACCTTCTCTTAGATGATAGTTCGCACTATATTTATACTCATACTGGTTATAACCTTTTTGCTTTGAGGTTGAGGCTTGGTCCTGATATAACTTTTGCTATGAGCTAGGCTTCTAAGGCAGGTTCACCTTCTGAGGTTGATTCTTCTTCTGAGAATCAACTTTATTGGGCAATGTGATCTTCCCTAACAGATGCCCTTCAAGCATCATTACTCTTCTGCTGAGGTTAGTTGCATTTACTCCCACAAGAATTAGGTCCTTCTTATGCTTTTCAATCTCTGCTTCGAGTTCTCCTTGCCTCTTGTAGATGACTTTGGCAGTGTTGTCTCTAGCTCTATCATGGATACAGAAATCTTCTAAGTTTTCTTCTAGAAGATTCATGTGTTTCTTCTTCTTTTTCACCTATTTATAAATCTGTGTAAGTACTTGCATAATTTCATCAAGAATTTTGAATTTGGAGTTTACCTCATCATTTTGACGTGATTTTTTCTTTGTAGATGATATTTCTTCTGTGCTGCTATGTCATAATTCAACTATTGGACTCATGTCTTCAGCTTCCATGAAGCATATTTGTGCAACTTTTTCTTCATTTCTAGATGATTGAGAAGAGCTTTCATTGTCGCTATCACTCCAAGTTACCACCATTGCCTTCTTTCCCTTATGTGTTCTAAGTTTGGGGCAGCTTGATTTGATGTGACTTTCTTAATGGCATTCGAAGTAGGTGATGGTCTTTTGATTCTCTCATCTGTACTTTTCTCCCTTTGAATTTGTTCTTTGAGAATTCTCTTCCAAAAGTCTAACTTCTGAGGAAAGCTTCCTTTCTATTGATATTTTTGGGGAGTCTTTGAATTTTTCTTCATGAACTTTCTAAATTTTCTAGCTAACATTGTCATTTCCTCATCATCTTCTAAGGAACTGTCATCTACAGCCTCTACTTTAAGAATGATTTCTTTCTTTCCCTCAGCTTTGACTTTGTCCTTTTTCTGAAAGCTTTACATAGAAATTTCATTAGTAATCAAAGAACCAATTAACTCATCGTACCTGTATATGATGAGGTCTTGAGCCTCTTCTATAGCAATCTTCTTTGCCTGTCACTTCTCGGTCAGGCTTATACGGTTTTTCTTCTTTGTTCCTCTTCTAAGAAGCTTTTTCAAGTCTTTTGAGTTCGTTCATGATGTTGGTGAATCTGGCATTCATGTTGAATATGGATTCATTCTCTTCCATTTCGAATAGTCATAAAGTCGTAGGTTCTGGTTGATCTTTTATTCCTTAACCTTGTCTATTCCTTCATAAATCATAAGTCACTTCAAGTTTCTTCTAGATTTCTCTAGCGCTCTCACATCCTGAAATTTTGTTGTACTCTACAATATCTAACATTTAGTGAAGAAAGTTAATGGCTATAACATTGCTCCGTGGTTTCTTCATACCAGCATCATTATATTCACTTTAAGATTTTGGAGAAGTAACTCCATCTACAGTGACAATAGAAATGTAGGGTCAATTGGCTATAGCAAGCCATGCATACATGTCCTGAGATTGGATGAACTTCTTCATTCTGTTCTTCCAGAATGTATAATTCTGTCCGAAGAGCAAAGGAGGTCTAGACATAGATAATCCTTTTGGAAGTATCTGTGTGATCATGTTACCAGGCAGATGCTTTAAGCTATTTTCGCTCATATTGATCGTTTACTCAAGATATGTTAGATCTTTTTAATTGAGTTAAGCTCTGATACTAATTGTTGACCTAGTAAGGTGCAAAATAGGTCAGAGGGGGGGGTGAATGACTCTTTTCAATTTCACTGGTTTCTTTAGAGGATAGCTGAAGCTGTCTTTTGAAGATACTTCTAAGTAAAAGAATTTTACTCAAAATCCCCATTTTAAGGCCTTAGTGTTTAAGATGTGATCTATGTTAACAACAGAAAAATCATGCAAGGTATAGAAGTATCAAATAGCGATTTTTATCCTAGTTGAGCCTCTGCCTAATCCAGTCATTAGAATCTTCTATCCAAGATTTAATATACTATTTGCTCTTCTTCTGGTGAAGAGAATACATTTTACAAAACATTGACTGAAGTACCCTTTAACAATCTTCACTTCTATGAGCTATACCAATACAGAAGTTCCGTCTAACTGTATCTGAGGCTCAGAGCCTCTTATCTTCAAGAGTACATTCCTCTCAAGATTTCTAAGCTCCCTCACACTAACTTACCCTCAGCTAGTGCTATACAAGAAATTTTTAATTAAAGGGATGAGCTTATGAACTTTGTTTTAGTGAGCTCGATTACATATAGTTAAAGAGAGTGACGTGTTTGTTGTTTTGATTCAGAAGAAGATTGCAGTGAGTTTTTTAAGCTTGATTTCACTCTTAAGATTTCAGTGATTTCGACAACCTTCTTCAATGCCGGATAACATCATTTTATAGAGGGAGAGAATGTTCCGTTTATCTTGGATTGTAGTAGAAAATCTTCCCGTTGTCTCAACTTGAAGTTTCCGTTAAGAATCCCTTTTAAGAGTTACATCCAAGAAGAATCCGCGCCACAAATATCAGGATGAAATTGGGTCCCGTATTTGTACGGTAGACTACCTATGCGACTTGCGGGAATGTTTTTGTTCATGAGATCCCAACAACTTTAGTCCTTTTCCATGTTGAGGTACAAAAGCATGCGGCGGTATTTAATGCGAGATCAGCTCCCGTAATTTTTAGCGCCAAAGACTAAGTCACCCTTTTTGAGTATTCAAAAGAACTGTTGCTTCTGAATATTAGTCTTTAACCGTCTTCTGGTTACTTGTGCTTCTTCTGAGATCGTTTGCTCCTCTGAGGCATCTTGGCGCTTGTGAGACATTTGTGCTTCTGAACTCAGAACCTTCAAAACTTAAATCCATCGCTCTGAATCCAACAACTTTTATATTAAAATATAATTTATTTTTTATATCATAATTTTTTATATATTGTATATTTTACAATATATATTGTAAAATATACAAAATATATATAATTATTAGAAAATGTAAATATAAGTTAAAATATGAAATTGTATATTTAAATTTGTGGTAGGAAAATTTTTTTCAGAGATGTGAACAAATATCAGAATATGTTTACAGTGATAGCCAAACATAGGAAATATTTTATTATCTAACACAATATTTTCCCTTGCACATATACGAGGCCTGAATATAAAGTGCTTTAAAAATGTAATAAAGATGTTATCACTAAAGCATATCAGTAACTTACACCACACCTTGATATTTCTCCTTAAGATTATTTGTCAATATCAATGTCATATTAACTATAGTATTAAAAATACTCCTTTATCCTATGACCTTTGTTAAGTTAAAAGTTGATTGGATGATTTATTCTTTTTATCATTTTCAATATGCATTATATGAGGGTAAGATGGACAAAATGTTAAGTACTTTACTTGAATAGAATTAAACTAAACTTATCACAGAGGTCATGATAAGGATTGTGAAGGTGGTGTTGAAGGTTTTGACCTTAAACTAACAAAGAATAAATTCACAAGCTAAACTTGTTGGAAAATTATATTTTCCTAAAGAATTCGCAAGCCACGCTTGTCGAAAAACTAAATTTCCCTACACCATTCTCAAGCTAAAACTTGAAGGATGTTAATTCTAAATAGGAATTACAAACTCAACACTCACAAGAGAGAAAATATAATTTGATTGATAATAGCCTAATTACAAAAGTGAAAATAAAAACTCTATTTATAGACTTCTCTTTAGTGTTCATTTAAATAGGAATAAAAAACTAATAAAGAAATTAGAATGTTAATCCAAAGATGAGTAAATAATAATAAAGAAATAGTAAAAACTAATTCTAGTTTAACAAGGAATATAAATCTAATAAAGAAAAAAAAGATTAAAAAGATAGTTTTCTTGAATATGACTTCTTTCAATATTTGATGTCCTCATCATTCTCCCCTTCATTTAAAAGACTTGGACTAGAACATGTAGGATAATGGAGAGGTTGAGACGAGCTAAGTCCTTGTACCTTCCTCCCAGGTTGCTTGATGAACTTACTTCTTAGGTCGAGGTTTGGCTTTTAACCGATTCATCCAAGATATTGCCTTCATCATTGACCAGGATCTTGTGGATTCCTTTCTTCCCCTTTTCCCTTACTAGTTGAATTTTTTCCACCACGTAGATGCAAATTGGTAAGCCATTAATTTCACTTTCATGTTGTCTGAAACATCAATGTATTCAATGAAACTCTCAACGACGTCATGATCTCCATTATAATATCTGATTTCATAAATTCTCTCATGCTCGACTCTTCTTTTATATAGACCTCCTTCTTATATACCATCGTGTGTTTTTCCCTTATTCAGTAAGCATCATGTTTTTCCTCATTAAGTTTATAGAACAAGTAAGGATTATCACAATCAAATTTTTAGGAGTTTGTTCATGAACTTGCATTAGTTTGAGTGACGGTGGAATTGGTTGAGAAACATCAATTTCTATTATTTCGACATGGAAGTTTAATCTTCTTTCAAGTTGACTTGTATTCACTACATCATCAACTCGTTGTGGAGGTGAATATAGTGACTTGATAGCATCTAAGGTGTCTCATAGAAAATCTGCAAAACACTTATCAAACGTCTTCTAAAGAAAATCGGGTGTAATGCTTATTTTTCAAAGGGAAACTTTGAGCTCTGATACCACTTGATAAAAATTCTGAAGGCGGTGTTGAAGAATTTGACCTTAAACCAACAAAAAATAAACTCACAAGCTAAACTTGTCAGAATTTAGATTTTTCTAAAGAAATTCGCAAGTCGCACTTACTGGAAAACCAAGTTTCCCTAGACTATTCTCAAGCTATAACTTGAAGGATGTTAATCCCAAGTCAAAGTTACAAACTTAACATTCACAAGTGAGAAAAATATAATTTGATTGATAAAAGTTTGATTACAAAAGTAAAATACAAGCCCAATTTATAGATTTCTCTCTGGTACTAATTTGAATATAAATAAAAGACTAATAAATAAATAAGACTAATAAACTAATAAGAAATTAAACTATAATAAAGAAAAATTATATACTAACCATAACTTAATAATGAATAAAAGTCTAATAAAGAAAAGATTAAAAAAATAGTTTTTTTGAATGTGACTTCTTTCAAGAATAGATGTCCTCATCAGGTAAGGTCGCGTACACTGTTCCTTCTTTACTTTGCTTGTGTGGGAGTCTTAGTTGGGGTAATGTTGCTGTTTTATCATTAAATAATAGTTTGAATGTCATGTATGATTCATAAAAATATTATTCCGATAAAATAGAATAAAAATATTATATATGATTTACAAATTGTATTTGGTAAGGCTTAATCTATCGAAAGCCCTCTAAACTTGTCTTTAAACTCCATTATCTCCTTTACTTTCAAAAATTCTAAATAACTCATTGAACTTGTCCTTAAACTTTATTTACCCCTGAACTTGCAAAAAGTGAATCAATTTAACCCCTCAGTGCCACATATCATGTCAAACTCTGATCGAAGAGTGAAAAATCAGAAAAAATAACATTTTTTAAAAGTTAAACCAATTAGAAGCTGAAATGTGGCATTAAAGGGAGAAATGTAGTTTAAGGAGAGGTTCATGATGTTATTGGTGCAATTTTTACATATTTAATAAATAATTTGGAACTTTTTGAAATCAGGGGATAAATTGAAATTTAGGAACAAGTTCAAAGATTCTACGCGCATTCTTAACTATTCAATATATTATACAATAATGATTTCTTCAACCACTCATGAGATGAGTATATACAAATAATAATGATATATCAAATATAAATAATTTATAATAGATATCACATTCTTTCTTGTATTATATACTATGAAATAATTATTCAACCAATTAATTGTCATTGAAGGGTTTGTTTAGACTATTAGACAATTAGATTTTTTTTATTGAAAGGAGATTAAAAAAAAAGTTACTATTTAATCTGTGATAATTTCCATATGGTTTATTCGACAATAAAATAACTGTAAGTAGATTACAAATTAGTCTTACTAACACAGCAATAGCAACAAACAATAATAAACCAAGCAATAGGTGCAACCTAGACACTTTCAACAATTACAATATACTCTCTCACTTTTAATTTAAAGAATAAGTGAATTGATAGGGTATTTTCCAAATTGTTTGGATTTTAATTTAAAATGATGTACAAGTATGGGAATAAGAATATTTAAAAGAAGAAGAGTATAAATTAAAGAAAAATAAAAAAATTGACTGAACAAATCAATCAGCCATTATCTTCGGTTTGCTGTCTGGACCTCTATAATTTTTTTTCTTCTTAAATATACAATAAAAACCCTCACTCTCCACAGTAAAACTTCACTTTCCCCTTTTTCTTCTTCCTCCTCTGTAATGTGCTTCCTTGATCTCCATTAACACTCCTAAATACGCTTACCAGCTCCATTCAACCTCAAATGCCGTTCTTCTGTGCTCTGCATTGACACTTTTCACTTTTCCCCTTCTGCTTTTTCCTATGTGCGGTTTCACTTCTTCTCTTTTCTCCTTTTACGTTTCCGCCACCGAAATGTGGATTTTCTTGTATATTTTATTCTTTGCTTGTTTTGTTTACAGATGCGTTTCCTTTTTTTTTTTTTATTAAAACTTTATTGATTACGCTTTTGATGTTTGTATTATGTGCCAAATCTGTACTTCTCTTTACTTATTCGTTCAACTTATTGTGGTATTTGTATTCATAATCTGATCTCTTTTGAACTGATTTTGGTTTACTTAAAACTGAGTATTTGTGATTGTTTGGTTTAGTAGATCTTGTGGCGGGGCTGCAGAAGTTGGCGCCTAATTGCTGGTAACTATGAAGCTGGTTTTCTGCACGGTTATTGTTCTTCTAATCTTATTGGCTAAGGGGAAGGCTGAGATTTATATTGCGACAATGGAGGGGGAGCCTGTTATAAGTTACAGAGGAGGTATTCCTGGGTTTGAAGCTACTGCTGTTGATACTGATGAGACGATTGACGCTGACAGGTACTTTCAGTTTCTTCTTTTCAAGTTTCTTGATTTGAAGTGCCTTATAGATCTGTAACAGGTTCAATTCCTGCATCAAAGCACCATGTTAAGTTGTTTATGGCTACTGATTCATGCTTGCTACATTGATGTTCTATGCAAGAAACTTTGAACTTTCAAGTTTAGTTTTTGATTTCTTTTGCTTTTTTATCCTTTTTTTGCTTTGACTTGAGAGGCGCCGTTGTTGACTATTTACATCTGCTGTTAGGCTATGCTTTCAAGTGTAGTATTGACTTTTCTTATGAATGCTCAGTTGTGGTGGTCAAAATGATTTTCACAACGGACCATTGTTTACAATTAGACATTATATCTGATCGGATACATGTTTTTTTTTTAAATTAGTGATAAAGCCTGCTAGCCTTTTCTTTGGTATAATATCGACTGTTATTTTAAGTCTGTGTTTCAGAAGTTCGGAAGTCAATTGAACTCTCAAATTGACCCATGACAGTTCTTCATATAAGTAAAAATTATATTTATATGCACATCAAGCATCATTATTGAAGTGTAAATTACTCTTATTTTACTATAAAAAGGCAAGAACAAGCTGTATTGTGGAAGTCCTTTTACAGGCATTTTGATTATCAAGTGCTATCTTTTCCTTTCTGGATTTCAGAGTATATATCGCTTTACTGTTTTTAATTATCCGAGTCACTAACTTACTTGTAATCACAGTATTTTCATGTCATTATCCAAAAAGATATGCATGAGCAGACATGTATGCATTGCATTAACTTTAGGATGGTTTATTTAGAGCTTAATTTCTAAAAGGATAATGCACGAATTCCATCAATAAATTTCCTTTTCATGCATGTATCCCATAATCACTGTATATTCGTTTAACATGCATCTCTGGTCCTGCTTCCTACTTTCTTTGTGTAAATGGAGTAAATTGAATATCTTGAATGTTTTCTCACCTTTTCCCTCCATTTTCTTTGGACCTCATCGCAGCGATTTGGTCACATCCTATGCTGGACATCTTGAAAAGAAGCATGATATGCTTCTTGGTGAGCTATTTGAACAAGGAACTTATAAAAAGCTCTACAGCTATAGACATCTTATAAATGGCTTTGCTGTCCATGTATCCCCTCAACAGGTGAAATCTCGGATATTCTTTGTTCATGTCTTTCTACTTAGTTAGTGGTGCGTAGTTGGTATCTACTTCTCCCTTTACTTTCATATTGTCTCTTACCTTGTTCCAATATATTAGTAGGCAGAAACCCTAAGGCATGCCCCTGGTGTGAAGTCTGTGGAGAGAGACTGGAAGGTGAGGAGACTCACAACACACACTCCACAATTTTTGGGGCTCCCAACTGGAGTTTGGCCAACAGGAGGTGGCTTTGACAGGGCTGGAGAAGACATTGTAATTGGATTTGTCGACTCTGGAATATATCCTCATCATCCAAGCTTTGCATCACACAACACAGATCCCTATGGGCCTATTCCGAAGTACAGAGGGAAATGTGAAGTAGATCCTGATACGAAAAGAAAATTTTGTAATGGGAAGATTATTGGCGCACAACATTTTGCCGAAGCTGCTAAAGCAGCTGGGGCTTTCAATCCTTCAATCGATTTTTCTTCTCCTCTGGATGGCGATGGACATGGAAGGTTAGAGCCCATCTATTCCATATGTACTGTATGCTAGGCATTAAATGATAATATGTACCATGCATATTTTTAGTTGAATAATGTGATGCCACTTCTTTTTGTTTGGCAGACTTCATTGTAGCTCTGGAGTTGCATATGAAATCTGATATATGATATTTTACATTTTGTTTTGTTTCAGCCATACAGCAGCTATTGCAGCTGGAAACAATGGTATTCCTGTGAGAATGCATGGCCATGAATTTGGGAAAGCTAGTGGGATGGCCCCACGTGCTAGGTGAGTGTAATAACTCTCACTTCTCAATTCTCATATCCATTTTAAAGATTGCATTTGATATGACTATCAAGTCCATATATACTTTCAGAATTGCTGTGTATAAGGCGCTCTACAGGCTTTTTGGAGGCTTCGTTGCAGATGTAGTAGCTGCCATTGATCAGGTGTACTATTATTCTTGAACAACTCATTACCGAGTTGAAAACTAGTTGCGGTGTTTCTTAATCAATTGTCTCATTCTTGGATACTGTACAACTGGTCATGACTATTGTTATCTTCGTTATCGTATGAATTTGAGAGTCCTTACATTTAATAAACATTCCTAACTAGTCATTCTCTCAGCACTCTGTTAAATAAAATCTTAAAGCTACTCCTAAAAAATATTTCGCTCTTTTCTTTTATTTGGCCATTAAGGAAAATTTTTCATGTCCCACCTCCACTTTTCTCTATTAGCTCTAGCAGATTTAAAATAAAATAACACGATATTAGATTTATAGAGCCCATAAATGTGTTGGCTTTCAAGTCAGTTATCATTTTTTTTTCTCTATTTGGTCTTATTCTGATTTTCCTTTTTGAACAGGCTGCTCGTGATGGAGTGGATATACTTAGCCTTTCAGTTGGTCCAAACAGTCCACCAGCAACTACCAAGACAACATTTTTAAACCCATTTGATGCTACCCTTCTGGCAGCAGTGAAAGCGGGTATATTTGTAGCACAAGCAGGTGGTAATGGAGGTCCTTTCCCTAAAACCTTGGTGTCATATAGTCCTTGGATAACATCTGTAGCAGCTGCAATTGATGATCGAAGATACAAGAACCATCTTAACTTGGGAAATGGAAAAATCTTAGCTGGACTTGGTTTGTCTCGTAAGTCTTATGTACCTTTATGTTGGGTTTGAGCTAGCCTGCTAGTGTTGACATTAGGACTCATTTCATATCAATTTAGATTTGGACATGGGAGTGGGCCTGGTTCGGGCCATGCCTAATTGGGCCTAGGTAAAAAATTAGTAGCCCAAACCCGGCCCATCTTAACATGTATAAGTCGGGTGGGCCTTTATAAAACGTCAAATACCAAGCCCTGCCTGCGGGCCTACCAAATATTTTTTAATAAAAAATCATAATATTAAATATTTGTTACTAAAAAACACTTGTAGAAAATAATTGTAGATACATTTCACAAGTTTGAGGTTAGACCAAACTTTACCAAAAAAATGGAAATTTCAACTATATTAATTTATTTTTTGAGTATGATTATACAAAACAAATATATATTTTATAATACATTAACTATTATCTCAGTCTGGGCGGGCTGGGCCTATTTTCCAATTAGCTTGTCCAAACCCATCCCGTGAAGGGCGGGCATGGACGGGTCCATGCCCAGATATACATATCATTGTGTCTTGGATAAAATTGTCATTCTAAATGTATGCTTAACTCATTGCTGTAGCCTCTACACGTCCAAATCAGACATATACTTTGGTTGCGGCAAATGATGTGCTACTAGATTCTTCAGTGATGAAATATAGTCCATCAGACTGCCAGAGACCCGAAGTGTTGAACAAAAATTTAATTGAGGGAAATATTCTTCTCTGTGGTTATTCCTTCAATTTTGTTGTTGGTACTGCATCTATAAAAAAGGTTTCAGAAACAGCCAAGTCTCTTGGTGCTGCTGGATTTGTTCTTGCTGTCGAAAATGTTGCTCCAGGAACAAAGTTCGATCCTGTTCCTGTTGGTATTCCCGGGATTCTCATCACAGATGTCACTAAATCAATGGTAAAATACTGCATCTCTTATAATCTTCCAGAAACCGAGAAAATTCTGTTATTTTTACGCTAATTTTGGATCTAAGTATCGGCCAAATGCATCATCAGCTCCCTCAACTTGTCCCATTTTTCCTATTGCTCCCCTGAACGTTGAAAAGATCCCTGTTGCTCCTTCAACTTGGC
Source organism: Euphorbia schlechtendalii (assembly GCA_949673415.1). Lineage (NCBI taxonomy): Eukaryota > Viridiplantae > Streptophyta > Magnoliopsida > Malpighiales > Euphorbiaceae > Euphorbia > Euphorbia schlechtendalii. The sequence goes on along the minus strand of CATIWQ010277643.1, from coordinate 13,685 downwards.
AAAAGTGCACAAATTTCCCCTGACTGCCACGTGCTTGCTTCTGATTGAAGAGAAAAAAATCATAAAAATGGCATCTTTGAAAAGTCTAGCCTACCAAAAGCTGACTCATGGCATTCAGGGATAAATTTGTGCATTTTTTTCAAGTTGAATGAGCTACGGGGACCTTTTCAAAGTTTAGGGGGAGTAGGCGAAATGGGACAAGTTAAGTGAGCTGATGATGCATTTAGCCTTTAAAAATCTGCAGAGTTTTCACATTTGTGCTATAAATGTTGATGATGTTTCCAGGATCTTGTTGACTATTACAACATTTCTACTCCAAGAGATTGGACGGGACGAGTAAAGAGGTTCAATGCTGTGGGAAGCATTGGAGATGGATTGATGCCCATTCTCCATAAATCAGCCCCACAGGTGGCGTTGTTCTCTGCTAGAGGGCCCAACATAAGAGATTTCAGCTTCCAAGATGCTGATCTTCTTAAACCAGATATCTTAGCTCCCGGTTCTCTTATCTGGGCTGCCTGGTCTCCTAATGGAACAGATGAGGCAAATTATGTTGGTAAGAAATTATCCAATTCAATCTGTGCTCCTCTAGTTTAGAGCTTTAACTTCTGGATGCCTTACAAAGTTGTACATTTTTCAGAGGTTGAATGCTTCGGGCCCCTGAACTTGTCCCTAAATGCTCATTTACCCCTGAACTTTCAAAAGTTTCAAATAACCTCCTAAATTGACCCTAAATGCCTATTCGCCCCTTGAACTTGTAAAAGTGCACCATTTTGCCCTCTCAATGTTGCGTGTCATTTTCTGTTTGGTTTTACTTTTTAAAGATGTTATTTTTCTCTCACCAACCGGAAGCTGAGGGGCAAACTGGTGTACTTTTTGCAAGTTCAGGGGTCATTAGGATATTTTGAACGTTCAGGGGGCAAATGGGCATTTGGGGACAATTTCAGGGGGGTCTCGATGTATTAGTCCTTTTTCAAACTGTGAAAAATTGACTCATCCGAAAGGTCCGATTGCTAAACTAGCTTGGGAATCGTAAAATCAGCTGATGTACAACTTATGTAAGCCCGTATGGTTACAGTTTAGAAAGGGGTAAAAAGGAGAAAAGATTGCGGTTATAGATAAGATTTATTGAGAACAAAAATCATGTGTTTAATGCAGGAGAAGGATTTGCGATGATATCTGGGACTAGCATGGCTGCACCACATATAGCAGGGATTGGTGCTCTTATAAAACAAAAGCACCCTCACTGGAGTCCAGCTGCCATCAAGTCCTCCTTATTGACAACATCGACGCAGGTCGACAGGGCAGGGAGACCCCTTCAAGCCCAACAATACTCAGACACTCAAGCCATGAAGCTAACCAAAGCTACTCCTTTTGATTATGGAAGTGGTCATGTTAATCCAACAGCTGCTCTCGATCCTGGACTCATATTTGATGCAGGTGCTTACCAACTTTATCTCTCGTTCTCTGCTCTTACCAATACTTTAAAAATTGCTAGGTTCAATCTCTATTTTTCAATTAATTATTATGTATTAGGCCAGATGCATCATTGGCTCCCCCACCTTCTGCCCCCCGGTTCTTTGGAATGACTCCGCAGCTCCCTCATATTTTAATATATCACCTCGAAGCTCCCTCAACATTAAAAAAGTGTACCACTTTGCTCCCTGAATGCCACGTGTCAGCTTCCAATTGGAGAGAGAAAATTAGGAAAAATGACATCTTTGAAAAGTCATACAAACCAGAAGCTGACATGTGGCTTCAGGGTGTAATATGATGCACTTTCTGAAAATTGAGGAAGCTACGGCGTCACTTTGAAAGTTAAAATGGACAGTAGGTATTTTGGGATATGGTGGTGAAAGTCACAATGCATTTAACCTTATATAATAATGCATAAAAATAATTAATTCAACTAAAATAATTTTGCAGTGTTCTGAAAAATCTTGTCGAGCATTTCTAAAACACCGAAACAGCATGAACTTAAAGAAAACCCCGCCTAATACTGCCTGACCCAGCTTAAATTGGTCAACCGCCTAGGACCGCCTGACTACCTTAAATCGTGACGGTGTTATGAAAAATCCTACCGCGAATTTAGGTCCGCCTAGGAACGGTGTTTAAATAGGTCAACCGCCGAGGATTGGCTGCCTAGCCGGATTTTTAATTCACAAGCTTTTACTGAATAAATTCCGAACTGAACCATAATTGTGTTCTGTAGGCTTCGAGGACTACGTTGGGTTCTTGTGCACGACACCTGGCATTAACGTTCATGAGATACAAAACTACACGCATTGCCGTTGCAACTACACAATGGGACATCCGTCGAATTTCAACAGCCCGTCAATCACAGTGTCGCACCTGGTGAAAACTCAGGTAATCACTCGAACCGTGACTAATGTTGCCGAGGAAGAAACGTATGTGATCACGGCCAGAATGCAACCACCCATTGCAATCGAAGCTACCCCATCTGCCATGACTCTCAAACCTGGCGCTTCCCGGAAAATAACCGTCTCACTCACAGTTCGATCAGTGACAGGAAAATACAGTTTCGGACAAATTGTAATGAAAGGAAGCAGAGGGCACAAAGTAAGGATCCCAGTTGTAGCAATGGGATGGTGGAGGTGAAAACGGTCATTTTTAAATTAAGGTCTTCTTGAATATTCTTTGTAACATGTTGTAATAAGGCTAGATATGTTTAGTCCATTGTAAAGAGAAAATGTTGTAAGAGGGGAGACCTAGTTTCTTCCATTTATAAGTTTTGCTAATTTCTCTATATAATGCTTGTTTCGCTCCTTGTCTTTCAACTTTTGCAGTTTGGTCATTTTTGTTAATGAACTTGAGTGTCATTTCCAATGTTGTAATTAGTAGAAGAATGTTTATGACATGAATTTGGTTACTAAATGGAAAATAATTAAGATTGGTTTATTTCGAGTTTCAGATATATGTGATAAATTTCGAATGGTATACGGAGCTTAATCAACTCGATATTAAGATGCAAATTTGATTTGTATCTATAACATTGCACAACAGATTCAATTTTTCATGGCCGCGAGGAATTCATTTGTAATTCTTCTGTTGCTTGTATGTTTATTTGTGCTCAACTGTCTGCAATGTCAAGTTGTTGTCTAACTATGATTATATTAGAGTTGTGATTGACTAATTGATTAAATTAACTATTTATCAGAGTTGTGATTCACGCTAATTGTCCCAGTACAATATTTCTTCCCTGAATAAAAGGTTCTGTATTTGAGTTTGGATCCATTGAGCAAGGATTAGATGTAAGAATTAACGCACATAACTTAAAATAACGTCCATGAGTAAGGTAAATTAAAGTCTAAAGAGGGACAACAATGGGGGCAGGTGGTACTAATTTAGCAATGGGAGAACAATCCCAAATACCATCCTTACTACAATTCACAATAAAATGTTTTGAAACCCAATTTTCTCCTTTAAAATTCCTTTCTTTCCTCAACTCTCTTTGTTTTTCTTCTATAGATTTCTTTGCTTCTTTTGCTTTCTCCCAATTTCGATTCATTATTGCTTCACTTACTTCACTCCACACCATTGCTGATTCACTTTCCCAAATTCCCTATATCGTACCAAAATCATATTAGTTTAAAATAACACGCATCGATCAATATTATGAAGCAACACATGCCAAAAAAAGTAACTAAAGTTATATTGTGAAGTACGAACCTCAGGATCCTTAACAATTGGAGATTTAAGCCCACATAGCACATCTTTAGCATTGTATATAACACTCTCTTTTCCATTATTAGTGTCCTTTAGTGTAACAATACTGCATTGCAAAACCAAAGAGAACAACAAAATTACCTAAAAAACCTTTATATTTCACAATGGTTTGACACTAGGCCCATTAGAGGCCCATCAACCGAACCCTCCATCAAAGGCCTAACAAACCCCGTATCAACTAAGATGCAAAAGGGCTTTAGAGTCATTGAACATAATAAAATAACGTATTTAAATCTTAAAATTCGAGATACCACGTAAAAAATATTACCTGTTCCAATGACCGTAAAGCTCGAAAAGGATATTGTTAGAGGACGAAGAATGATAAATTTGGCCTTGAATGGAGTGAGCACTTCTTCTCCCAAATAGCAAAGAGTTAGTTAAGAAACATAAGTTACCTTCAAGGCCACTTTCTTGGCATTGGATTTTAACATTTCCAATCCAATCAATCCCTGGTGGAATTATTCTTATTAACATCCTTGGTGAATTCATTTCATATGTTTCACCATGATTTTTTAGCTTGAGCACCCTTTTCCCTTTTACCTCAGCTTCCACTTTAGTCCCTGTAATTTTTTCACCTTTTCAATTACATCCTTCTATTATTATTAGTCAGGTCATAGTTAGAGTAGAGTTATACCATAGAATTTAGGAACTGGGTTTTGGCACCAAATCATCTCAATGTTTTCTTCCTCATCTGTTGCATGGAGTGCAGAAACCGGCGGATGATGCGAAACCTACAAATCAATAGCCAAATCTCATTCGACCGAGGCGAGCTCAAAAGGCTTTCCAAAACTCATTTATATCAAAGAACTCTCTCAACAGAATTTTAGAAGAGTCTCTGTAACTCCTTCAACTTGTTAAAAGTGCATCGGTCTGCCCCTGAATGCCACGTGTCGGCTTCTGGTTGAGTTGACTTTTCAAAGATGTCATTTCCCAATTTTTTTTTCTCCAATAAGAAACTGACACATGACACGCAGGCGGTAAATTGGTGGACTTTTGCAAAGTCGAAATTAAGGGGGCAGTAGGCAAATTGAGACAAGTTGAGGGAGTTGATGGTGCATCTGAGCAATAAAAAAAAAGAAAATAGGTACCTGTTGAAGGAGAAGATTGAGAGATCCCTTAGAGACATGATGAGTCTCACCGAGAATAGGATTGAAAGGAGCAACACCAAAAGTCGGAGGACGAGTGGTGGAAATAATCCAAGCTACTACTTTTTTGAATCTCTCAACTGAATTTTCACCACTGTTGCATTCTTTTAACAGATCTTTGTTTACCGAATACACCGTTTCTCCAAAGCATTGCAGGTGCGATTTCGGAAGATTAAACATTGGTGGCAACTATAACCGCAAACACAAATTGCAACATGTTATTTATTGCAAACATGGGGACAAAACAATATCACTACACCTCGTCCTGACATTTTAAGGCAAAATAATATAATAATTAATAATAGTGGGCCCTCAGTAAAAATAGTAGTAATTAAAAATTATTTTTATATAGAATCTAGGATTCGACCTCTAGATCTCTTACATCAATATTAAGTAACTTACCAATTCATCAACACTAATTAATGTTCATTTTTATCATTTATATATTAAGTACTAAAAATTTAAACATAAAAAGTATTTTTGGACCCTTTTCAACCAGGGGCCTTGGACGGGCGCACCCCTTACACCCTACCCAGAGCCGGCCCTGACTACAAATGTTAAATGTTGTCACTAATAAGAAAGAATTTAACTGTTAAGTTGAAATATTTACATGTTGCAGTTACATCATAGTGTGTGTGTGTATTGGTGTTAGATTTAATTGTTAATATATAGATTTGTAGTCAATATGAAGTTAATGAAGCAATTGTAGGTATTGTTATTGAAATTAATGTTACCACGTGACATCGATATTGTAAGAAATAAGCAACATACCACCTGAAATAAGTATATTTTCAACTTCATATTTCTATATTTTATTGTTTTTCTTTCCTTTTTTTACAATATAATTTAATGTCTAGTATCCATAAAAATGCACACTTTTACAAATTTAGTAAACACGTGATGCCGAAAGTATAAAGCACACCAATCAATTTCCTCACTTCTCTTTTTATTCATTTCAAATAATATGATGTGAAATTTTGAATTTCTTGACTCGTTTCCAGATTTGTAACAATCTGTCTTTAGAGATTAGACTATAGAAGATATTCGATTTGCACATTTCGTTAAAAAATGATTCTAGATTGTAATATTCTCTCTTCATCTAAGATTAATAAATTATATGGTTTTGGAGAAATGTTTTCCGTAGTACAGAATTGCGGAAAATTGATAACTCTAGTTTCCATTAATTCATGTAATTGGGAAAGTTTTGACAGGTTTGTATGACTGCCACCAACCTCATGTGTTTATACAAACCAATTGCGTTTTTCTAATTTTCTTATTTTTGTTGAAGCAAATATTAATTCAATCATGTTCAAATCCAGAAATGGTAAGCATTGGAATTAGTACATTCATTATATTGTAACTTGTAAGAAAGCTAAGAAATAAATCATAATATTTGCATGAAAATAAATACCTGAAAGTTGGTAAGATCGGATCCTGGACGCATGTTGTTGAAAAGGCTTAAAATTCGACGGATGAGATTTGGAGGCTGGTAAATATCAGAACCTCCATCTAGTGATATTGGTTTTGTCAGAATTACTTTCCTTTCATCTTTGACTTCTGTGACCTGTTTATATTATTAATTTAATATTTCATTATTATCGATAGACATAACTATAAAAAAGATCAATAATATATAAATGGGTAAAGTAAATTCTAAATATCAAAATATATTTTAGGCGTTGCAAATAAGCAGTCCAAACGGCAGCGTATATCAGCTGCATAATACGTGAACATTTGTATGCCAATTGTCAAGTTATAGATGTATATTTATTTTACTCATTCGATTAACAAAGTTCATATAAAAACTGCCAAATACAACAATTCTACATTTAACAAATTGGACAGGGTGGAGAGACCAATACATTCCACCTGGCCAATTTTGGAGAAAAAAAACTTCATGACAATACATTTTCTCTAATCATTCAAATATTCACAATCTCAAATTCCATAATCAAACATTATTCAATTTTCATTACTTTAAACACCTTTTTTCTAATGGGAAAAAAGTAACGCACTAAAAAAAGGTTCTAAGAACTTCTTAAATTACCTCATTAATATTACAAATAAATTCAATAAAAATGTAACAAATACATCAATTTAAAATAATTATAACATATATGCAAGATGATTATAAGATTCGACTGTTAGAAAATTACAAGATGATTTGTTATATTAAAAGTAAATTATAGCATAATATATAACTAAAAGATATAAATGTAACATAAATACATCAATTAAACACTGTGAAAGAAAGAGAAGGTGGATAGTCAACCGTCCACTTATATGAATAATAATAATTTGTGAACAGTGATTAAAATTAGCGGCACTAAGTTTTTTAATCAAATATTTTATTTTTTTAGAAAATGAAATAAAATATAGATAGTAACGCCTACTCATAGGGATTCCTTAATAAATAAAATAATGAAAATCGGTGTAAACAACGAACAAGAAAGAAGTAGAAAAAGCCAAAACCAATTCAGTTCTCTTTACAGGAAAAGCAATTAATTCAATTTACTAAACAAACAATATTTTATTCTTAAAGCAAACAAACCAATACAGGTCACCGGAAAACCAACCTTTCCCTAATACCACCTTTCTACTCGTCGCCGGCTAACTACTTATTTCATTTTTCTTTTGAAGTGATACCTATTTCATGTTTACATATATGATTCAGAAATAGAATATAATAAGTTCAAAACGACACGACTATCTAATTAAATTTTGAATTGTAAAGAGAGAAAAACGTACCATTTCTAAGGGACAAAAAGCTTGATGATTTGCAGATCCTCAGAGAGAGAGAGTGAAGCAAATAAATGGCAAGGAAGAAGAAGAAAGCAAAAAATGAAGAGTGGGATGGTTTAATGTTAATATATAGACGATTTGTAAAATATCAAACAATTGTACAGAACGATTAATTGATCGTCTTCTTTTATTTTTTTGATTGGATTAGTTCTTAATGTATTTATCTAAATAAAGATAGCAATTTCGGCCCGCCCTGTCGAACCAATCAAGCCAAATCATTTAAAGTTGAAAGGTTAACGTTTATAATAAATATGTTAAAGTTTGGGAAAATGTAAGAAATTATACAAAATTAAATTGAAGGTAAATTTCATGTTACTTTTGTTAATTACTACAATTATGTCCAAATCATCATTTATTTATAGTTTTGTTCAAAACAACATTTATTTTTAAATTTAAGTGACTTTTCTAGGAGGTATAATGAGTTTTATACGAATTTGTATTTTAGTATAATTTTGTCTGTTCCATTTTTTTTAGTGAAATTGAAGTGTTTTTTTGATATAATTTATACACCAATTTTGTAATTTCGTATAATAATTTTAAGAAACATTATAATTAGTATAACAATCAATTGTACTAACTCGAAATCTGGTACCATAACATTTAAACCAAATACACCATTTAGAAATCTAGTATAATAAAATTTAGGGGATAAACTTCAAACACATGCCTTGTGATTTGATTGATTTGCAAAACGGCCTATGTGAAATTTTTCTTTGTAAAATGATGCTCGTGATTTCGAAAATTTGCAAACAAATGAAAAAAATAAATTTTCATTAGAAATAGTCACGTTCTGGAAGGTATTTCAATAAATTTATCATTCCTATAACTTGACCATGTTATTCAAAATTATTCGTCAAAATCTAAGTATTTTTTTTTTATATTATTTGATTTATTATGATTTTTCAAAAAACACAATCTCATTGTAATTATAAAAAAAATATTTGTACTTCTCAAAAATTCAAAAATTTATTACTAAAGTGTGATGCAAAATTTTAGCTCAAAAAATAAAACTACCCTTTTTGATGACATAATTTCAAATTAAAAATGATGTTTTAGCTAATTTTTGAAATCATATGCATCATTTAAAAAAATTTCACAAAAACCTTTTTGCAAAATAGTCGAACTACAAGGCATGTTTTTGAAGTTTACCCTGAAATTTATACCAAAATACAAAGGTTTTAGGTTTTGGATCCATTGTAGATTGTTGCTAATCTGGTCGGATTCATCATCATCAGTTGTTGCAATTGATGATGTATTCCTCCATTATGACTCATCAACAGTTGCAGCGGCAAAGGCGGTAATTCATAACCTGCAATTCGGAAACCCTAAAACATGAAATTAAATGATTGATCTAGCGATTTTGTTCTTGAGATATGTGTTGGACGAGTTTGTGGACGGTGACAACGACGTTGGCAACTGTTAGGCGAAGAGAAGAGATGGTGAATGATGATTTTTCTGGTGATCGAAGAGAAAAGATGGTTAATGACAACTGTTGGGCGAAGACTCTTTGATATAAAAGATATTATAGGCTTTTCATGTTTGGTATAATGTTCATCATAATAAATGTTTACATGAGCCTAAATTATATATCACAATTCCTGCATTTAAAAAAAAAAATCCTCTTCAAATTATTGTAGTAGCTTATGGCAATAACGAAAAAATTGTTGGATATATTGTTACAAAGGGTAATAAAATTTAAGCAAATTGTATATCTTAACATGGAGCTTTCACTATTAAATAAAATGTTACAACCAATGGGAATTAAACCCAGGAAAGATATTAATAGTAAAGACATCAATAAGAACAATAAAATGATTGCAAAACAATGCGTAAATTGAAGCAAAAAAAAAAAAAAAAAAAAGTGGTATACCAATGAATTGGGTCACGAGAACTCGGAATTAAACGGAGACATAGCATTCAGCAGGCAGGCCGAGAGGGAATCTTCGATAATCTTTGCAGTAATTATAAATCATGTAATTATCTCGAACCCATTTCATCTGGCCTTGTCTTGCATAATCAACGAATTTTCCCAAAACCGAATTATCTTGAGAGTAAGAATTTGCATTGAAATTTCTGTAGGAAGCTTGGAAAGGTGCTTGGCTCCAATCAATTTTGACAAGTCCACCTCTTGTAGCCCAATTATCAGCATTCCATATACTTGAGTAAATCTTCATTGGTTGTGTCTTTGGGAATGGAATCCCAATTGACTCCATGTTCTTGAATTCTCTTATTGCAATTCCGTCCACTAAAAATCTGAATTCAACCAACATAGCCCGTTAAGAGAGCGTTTTGATGTGCGTTTTGGTGGAAACTACTTTCCGAGAAGTTTAGGTAAGAGGTTTTTTTACCTCATTGAACTTACAATAATAACAAAGAAAAACCTCACATCAACCCATCAAAATGTGGATTCGAACTTGTGACCTCTAGATTACAACTTCAATTCTCAACCAATTAAACTAGGACTTTAAATGAATTTTATGTAGAGGACCAGATCCATTATTTATAGTATAATAAGGGTTTTTCAATTTTTTAAGAACGTGTAACTCAGGACTTCACCTTCTTACTCCACTTTGGGAAGGAAGTGTTGCTACAAAGCTTGGTAATTTGACCAATCCTTTTTTACTTGTGTGCTTGTGAGACGTAAAAAATATTACAAATTTATGTCCCACCAGCACACATTTCGAAATATGTGTTGGTGGATTTAGGCAAGTTATTTTAAGTAGATTTAATGTAGAAGATCAGGTCCTTACAAACCATCAATACATATTTCGGTATTTGTGTTCGTGAGGGTAGAAAAATGTTAAGAATTCATGTCCACTGATACAAATGTCGAAAAATATAGAGTATCTTTTTCAGGTCAAAGAACTTGATCTTTTGTATTATTTCTCCATTTTAACATGTTATCCACCATCTTATATTATAACCTTTAAACTCTAAAATATTTTTCATCTACTTGAACTATTTTTTTTCATACAAGGTATTCTGATATTTTATTTAACAAGTTCATTTTGGACTATTGTGCCATCAAATGATCAAAACAGGCTAAACCATCGCTTTTGTGATTAAATAAAAACAATTTCTCTTTTTTAACCTAAATGACACCACAAATAATTAAAAGCACATGAGATATTTTGTTTCATATGGATTGATGGTATTTAGAGTAGTGAATCGAGCTTACATTATATGTTGAGGATTCCAAAGGATGGAATAAGTATGGAAATCAGTAGTTGGATCAAACCAAAGATAGAATTGTTGCTCTCTATCACCTTTGCCTTGAGTAAATACATTCGTGTGAAGAATGTAAGGCTGCCCGCTCAAATTCCCCAAGAACTCGAAATCTATCTCATCCCAGTTCGACCCTTTTGAGGATAACTGCAAAATATATGTTTTTTTTTATCAAAATATAATTTAAATTATATAACTATAAAATGAATCGAAAGTGAGTAAATGAATTAAATACGTAATAAGCAGTGACAGTGCCAGCCGAATTGCCCGGAACAAGCTTGAGTTGCATATCGATTTTTCCAAATAAATACTCATTCTTGGACTGAAATCCAGACCCAGAATATTGATCAAGAGACAGTGTAAGAAGTTGGCCATTTTCTTCTATCTTAACTTTGTTCTCTCCCCAATTCACAACAAAATCGTCGTAAAAGTTACCAGCCGAAATAGCAGCCATTAGCAAGTTCATCGTTAACAAACGGATTGCATGCCCTAATCTCATTCTTAACAATGCTTAGTTTTCCTCAATAGAGATTCTAAAGTGAGCAGTTAAGTTGATATGTAGGTATTTTTGGTTTTGAGGCTCATTTGGGTTAGCATTATATAGAGAAGCATATGGTTTTAGGTCAAAAAATAAATAAATATTTTTTTTTTGTTTTTTATAATTTAAAGAAAAAAAAGGATGAGTTGTGGATTGTTTTTTTTAGAAAGGATGAGTTGTAGCTTGAGTATGTGGTATGTATCAAATTATAATGGACACCATGAACAATAGTTATGCTCAAGTCAAATCCTAAACACGGTTTTTAAATAATTTTAATTTGAAATTAAATTATAATTTAGTTTATGTGTAGTTATATTATTATATTGAACTTATTTTTGTTACTAAAATTTTTAATCTCAACCCACTAAATCTTAGTACAGTGGTTACACCTCCCTTTCAAAGAGGAGAAAGAAGGTAAGAGACCTGGGTTTAAGTTTCAAATCCTAAAAAAAAATTAGAAACTTCATATACTAAAAAAATTATTATGAACAGGATTTTACTTCTATAACTCATTTTTTCACTTTGAGAATATTTGATGTTATATATCAATATGCTTTTCGTTTTTAAAATGTAAACATATGTATCAATTGCTAGAAAATCGTTGAAAAAATTGTCAAACTAGTATCTTCATGTAGTTATTGATTACTTTTTTTTATAAAGTAAGTATTAGTAATTTGTCTCTTTTTATCCCAAGATCATCAACAATGGCTTCAATTGTCCAACTGTTAAAAGAACTAAAGGCAATGTAACCATACAAGAACTCAAATAAGTAAAACTAAAGTTGCATTAGATGTACGAAACTTACAGAATGACGCACATTTTAATTCAAATAAACTTTAGATTTGAAATCAATAAAGTTGCCACGCGCCTATCTTTTAAGTTAATTTCTTGTTTTCATTTTTTTATCTTTTTAATAAAATTTGAGTTTGGTTTTTCTGACCAAAAACCACGAGGCGATCAACATAGTTGGGATACCCACCTCTATTCAAACCCTGACATCTGTTTCATTAAAAAAATTAAATAATTATGAGGATATTTACTATTTAAAAAAATCACTAAAAACTAATTGGACAACTAGAGTAACTGGTGCTTAAGTAAAGATTAGTAAGAGATTAATCGAACTTTTATTTAAAATTTATTTTAAATATCTTTGAATTCTATATTCAACATAAAAACAAAAAATTAGATATTTTCTGATTAAAAAGAAAAACGTTTAATCTAAATTAGCTATAGGAATGAAATAATCTCATTAAAAATATAATAAAAAAATATTTACATACTTTGTTTTATTCTTTTTATTTTCTGTTTAGACTAAATTCTATCATGTCCAAGCACGCACTTTACATTCCTATTTGATTCAACAGAAAGAAAACTTAATTCCTTCTGTAATCTCTCTCTCATCACTATGTCAACGTTTATGCAAGGAAATACATTTTCTACATTCATATTTGTAAATCAAATCTTAACGGTCCTTCCCCTAAATGTTTTGAACTTGTATCTATTACCGTTGGCTTCATTGTTTGTCTACGCAGAAAAAGTAAAAAGAAAATTTGAAGTGAAAGATGTTAAATATACAATCACATTTTTTTCTGTCAATTTACACAAATTTGGATAGCTATTTTCAAATGAGTGCTGCCAATTGTTGTATTTGCAACTCCAACTTTTACATAATGATCCAAAAACTATCAAATATACCGAAATTGAATCCCCCAAAAATTGCTTCACCAAAACAGAACAAATCAATATTGAGGGGAAAAATAAAAAACAATAATTACCCCCCCTAAAGGAAGCATTTTTAAATAGTTGGCCTCCAACCCAACTAAGTTACACTACCTGCTCTCTCTAAAGAGCTCGCCTTCGAGATTGAAGTAAGGATGGCAACGGACCGGATCCGGCTTGGACCCGGCCCGGATCCGTTTTCATATATTGAACCCGGATCCGACGGGTCCATAATTTACGGATCCAGATCCGGATCCGACGGATCCGGGTCCAAAACAGATCCATGTAATTAACATCAAATTCTTAGTTTCAGCTTCCATACTTGTACATTTCACCTTATTTTAAATAGTTTACATGCTCATTTAATTATGTTCATGCAATTGGATTTACGTGGATATCAAATAATATTAATTATCCAATAATTTCGGGGTAAATAATAAATAAAAATATACAATTAATATTTAAATACGGATTCGGGTCCGGATCCGGGTTTCATTACCCGGACCCGGACC
>CATIWQ010277603.1:0-24910 GCA_949673415.1 Euphorbia schlechtendalii | reverse complement strand
GTCCCCCGGACGTTAAGCCTCACAGGACTCTAATTCCTGGAAAGAGCTAATCCAGGTGGCGACTCCACACTGAGAGACGGCGGATTCGGGTTCGAACCGATCTTAAATGTTTTCGCCTTTTTCTCTTTTTAACCTTTTTCCAGATCCCAGACCCGGTGCTTACCTTCATCTGTTTTCAAAACACCCCGGTGGACCGCGCCTATGAAATCGCGCGCTCTCGGCCCACCGCTCCGTGTCGCCCGCTCACATCACCCTTTATTGATACAAGTCCAATCCATACTTTACAACAAAATTTGATTAAGTCAACAAGAAAAACAATTGTTTCCAATCATAATACACAAAAAATCTAACATCATCACCCCGTGCCATGTAACCGACAGTTGCAAGAGTCATAGTCTGTATAATAGATTCATCTTCTCCAACTAGTTTTGAGATATTGAAATCAGTCACATGAGCCACCATATAGTTGTCTAGAAGAATATTACTTGGCTTGAAATCACAATGGACGATAGGTTCTACAGCGTCATTATAAAGATATTCAAGTGCCGATGCAACATCGATCATTATGTTCAATCTTTGCAAAATGTCCAAAAAGTAGTTGTGAGAATACAACCACTTTTCGAAGCTCCAATTGGGCGTGAACTCCACTAAAACTTTATACTCAGTACTGCTGATTATTTTCACAAGATTTCGGTGGTGAATTCTTCGAAGTACTTCTCACTCCACATCGAAACTTTTGAATGCTCTTTCATTTTCTAAATTGTAAACCTTGGCTGCAATGCGCATCCCATTAGAAAGAGTCCCCTTGTATACAGAGCCGAAACTCCCCCTACCAAGCAAGTAAACCTCATCAAATTTATTAGTTGCTTGGTTGAGCTCGTGCATTGAAACTCTCTACAAAGTTGCTAAAGGGAGAAGCTCTGGATGACTCGACAATCTTCTTTTTCTCTTGCAATACCAAATAAGGATGACGCTTATGATCCCAAGAGCGAAAAGAGTAGTTCTGATCATAAATAGTGCTATTTTACCTTCCCACGATTGCTTCTGATTCTTAGTTTTACAAGGATGGACGTGAAACTTAAGTGTCCCACAAAGCCCTACATTTCCAAGAAATGACCGAGCGGTAAAGTTAGTAAATGGTCCTCCGTTAGGAATTCTCTAGTAGTTAATTGAAGGACACATTAAATTTGATATATTAGTTTCTCAAAGGATTTGGGGATTTCTCGCCAGAGAGATTATTGATTGATAAATCCAAGAACTCCAAGCTTGCACCATCACTAAATGATTTAGGGAATAGAACTCTCAAATCTATTTTTAGATAAAGAAAGATGAGTTATAGATTGCAGGCCTCCAAAAATGGGTGGGATACTACCTGAAAACTGATTGCCTGAAAAATCAAGCAGCGTAACAACTTTCAAGTTGCCAATATCTAGTGGAAGAGAACCACTTAATGAATTTGATGACATGTTCAATTGCAAGATATCTTTGAGCTTCCACAAGGTTGAGGGAATAGTGGAATTTAGCCTGTTTGACTGTAGAAAGAGAGTCCTTAGAAAGCTAAGGTTACCCAAACAAGATGGGACCTTTCCTGAGAGCATATTTTCACCCAAATACAGTTCAACCAAATTCAGAAAGCCACACAATTCAGAAGGTGTCGTCAAGGGAAGAAGAGAGATTTCCTACGGCAGGTGGCAGAGTAGAATTAAATCGATTGAAACCCAGTGATGAATGTTCCAAGTTTTCGCAGTTGGCCAATGAGGAGAACAAAGAGAATAACGATGGGCTGTTGAGGTGATTTTGGACCAAACTGAGATAGTGAAGGTTTCTTAAATTACCAAGAGAGTTAGGAATAGATCCAGTGAACATGTTGAGTCCCAAGTCTAAATCAATGAGCAAAGAGGCATTAGAGACGTATACAGGAAAAGGACCATCCATGTCATTTGTTTCGATATAAAATTGCTCGAGATTGGGATGATGGATCCCAAAACTTAGTGGGAGACTGCCTGACAAGCCATTAATATGCATGGCCAACACTATTAGTGTTGAAATATTAAAAATGCTCAAAGGAGGTGTCCCAACAAGATTGTTACGTCTGAAATCCAGGAAAACAAGATTGTCCATTTCAAAGGGTGGAATACTACCTGTAACATTTCATCAATTTTTACCTAGTTGTATTTGATAATGGTAATATATAATAGAAAAGAATATTAAGATACCTTCCAGCTGATTATCAATCAAGCGAAGAAATTCTAATTGGGTCAGACTTCCTATAGATGCAGGAATTTGACCTCCTATGGAATTTCTTCTCATGTTCCAAAAAACCAAATTTACGAGATTTCCAATTGAATTTGGAATTTCACCTATAAAAAAAATTATGTTGCAGAAATGGATTAGTTTATTTTCATTTGTTTGTGAGTAACTACAAGTATGTACATGCTTGATGATTATAAAATGTACCTTTGAAAGTGTTATAACCAAGGTCTAAGTGTTGAAGCAACGTCAAATTCCTGAAATCCTTGTGTAATTCTCATTCAAATTTATTATAAGATAAGCTTAAAAATTCTAACATGTCACATGCAAACAGGCTAGGAGGAATCGGGCCGGTCAACAAGTTGGATCTGAAAGACAAGATTTCTAAAGTAGGAAGATGAGTGAACATACTTGCTGGAAGATGACCTGATAGATTATTCATACTAAAAACCATAATCGAAAGTGAAGAAATGTTCTTAGGGAACATTGCCGGGATAGAACCTGACAGCCGGTTATTATTGACATTAAGTGTCTGCAATGAGGACATGTTAAAGAACCAGCAGGTACACCTCCTGTAAGATTGTTATTACTCATGAAAGTAGAAAAGTAGAAGTAGAAATACTCTAGATGGGGGGTGAATAGAGTATTTCAAATTTTCGCGTTGATAGAGAAATAGATTGCGGAATGTGATATGAGCTGCGGATGTCAAGGCCTTGAGATTAGTAGTTAAGGCCTTGAAATAAAAGCAGTAAGCAAAGTAATATAAATGTGTAAAGTAAATTGCACAAGTATTTTTATGGAGTTCGGTTAAAATGGCAACCTACTCTCCGACCCAGGGTCCTAATAACCCTTAGGATTTCAAGGTGCTATTTTATTAATATCTTGAGTCCTAGAACAACCTAGAAGATGTAATCCCTTTCTTCTAATCCGTAGCTAAACCCCACTACAATTTTAGTTCTAACTCAATCCCCAATATTAATAAAATACAACCTCACTTGTATACGTTTGAGTATGTGATACTCTTAGTATAATAGTCAACTCTCAAAGTAATAATAGTAATAATAACAAGAGAGTATAATATAGATGAATATCAAAAATTGAAGCCTTTTTTATTCTTGTAACTATGAAGGCGCGTTTTGATTTCTGATATGACTTCTTGTTGTATATGCCTTTTTTCAGCCTTCAGGATTGTTTCCTTTATATAGACTCTATGAAATCTTCTAGCCGTAGGAAGAAATCAAGTAGCTGTTGATTGAGTTCTAGCCGTTTGAACAAATCTCTTCCAATTGTTTTAAACAATGATTTGTTGGAAACTCTTTCAAATAGATTTCTTATCCCATTTATTCAGCTGCTTAAATATGAATATGGCCTTAATTACGGCTGGTTAACAACCAAAAATATCTCACAAAGTATTAAGTAAAATCCTTGCTAAAAGATAATATTTAATATCGAAAACTAAACCAATTATCAGAGATAATTATTTAAATAGAAATGTAGAGATAAAGATATCAATATAAATAACAAAGTAAGTTGTAATATCACAGCATATCTATTCAAATTAAAAGATAATATCAATAAAAGATAAATAAGAGAGATAAAATCTCAAGACCAAACAAATAATTCAAATAACAAGTATTTGAATAAATCAATTATCCACATGATAAAACCTGCATATTAGTTAATTAATACTGAATAAGCATAACACAAATTCTACAAATTAATTTGTTTTTCTTCATCATCAACATAGGAGTTAACAATCTCCCCCTTGATGAAGACAAAACAAATGTGCAGTATCATAATATATTACAAACATTATCCAAGTATAGCAGTGTAAAGCACAAAGCATGCAATCCAAAAGCTTTATCAAAACAAACCAATATATATAGCAATAATGCACTTAAATATTTCTCCCCCTTTTTGTCTCCATCAAGGAGGGAGAATTTAAATGTGTGGATCAATTGTTCAAAAGTTTTGAAAAAGTGGCGAGAAAATATGTCTTATAGCTATTTCTTCCTATTTTCATTCCTAACCTCTTCTGACCTAGACTCCTTCCATCTCCCATGTGCCTTATACATTGTTACAGCAGCCTTCATCTCATTCAACCTTCTCTTTTCCTCATCTCTATACTTCTTTACCACAGAATATGTCTCAACTGTAATGACATTTGGTTCGGTTTTAGGTGGTCTCAAGATTGGTTTGTCCCTTACTTATCGTTCAATGTTGAGAAGAACATTGGTAGCCCTTTCTCTTGTATGCTTTCAGCATCCTCTCCCAAGGGTAGAATGGATCCAACAGTGACAAAGGTCAAAGCTCCAAGATAGAAAAGTTAGTTAACCTTAGCAATGACCATTTGGACAAGCTCATGGGTGGAATCCAAACTATCCTTAACCTCATTTTGAAACTCTATCATATTAGCATTTAGAGACTCAAGCCCAAACTCAAGTGCTTCAATTCTCTCTAAATGGTTTGGCTAGATGGAAGAGGAAGAAGAAACAGAAACAGAAAGTTTCTTTTGATTAAAAGGAAGAGTTTTAAAATCATCAAAAGATGGATTGGACTGAAAAATCCAGAGTTATCAGAAGACAAAAACATACCTAATGTATTAAAAGTGTCCAAACCAATAGGAGAAAAGGGACATTTTTCAAAAAGTTCATCCTCAAGAGAGACATTAAAGTAAGTAAAAATAGTTAGAAGTAAGTTGGCATACTACAAAGGAGAGGCCCTAGAACTGGCTAGAGAAAAATTCAAATGATTTAAAATTAATTTAAGCAAATTGACATTAAAATTATTCACTAACAAAAACAAAAGTTCAAGAGTTTGATCAGTCATCAACTCTCTGGAATTAGTCCTAGGTATAATACACCTAACTAAAATAGTAAAAAGCATTTTCGTAGGAAGATTTAAAACATTATGAGTAAGTTGTTTACTCACAGAACAGTCAAAAACAAAAAGAGTTTCACAAGCTTTTGCTAAACAATCAGCCTTGGAAGGATGAGAATCCGAAGAAACTCAAGCAGAAACACCAAATAAACGAGAAATCAAATCAGCATTATAAAAATTTTGATACTCTTAACTTGAGAAGTCATGGTAAGTTCCCCTTTTTCCCTTTGGGCAACAAGATTAAGGAAAAACAGCTTAGTTAACCTAGGGTAAGAGATTAGACCTGGGTTAAGCAAGTTCCATAACCCAGAAGATTTCAAAATAAACAGACAGGGAACATTCAATTTTTCTAAAAAATCAGTGTCTACTGGTTCACAAAAACATATTTTTCGAGAATGAAAGCCATCAAGCCAAGTACCATTTAGAGTAAAATTATTAAACCAAGATTTTGGAAGAGATGCGGGTACCTGAGATGGAGAAGTTTCTGGATTACACGGAGGAGAGGGTGGATGAGTTTTAGCCGATGAAATGCCTTCTTTCATTTTACCCTTCTTTGCTGTCGATGGTTTAGGAGTAGAAGTAGCAGATCGTTTGGGAGCCATTTGGGTTTAGAGAGATTTGAAATAGAGAGAAGAAGAGGTTGAGAAACGGAAGAGTTGTGAGTGAGAGAGAGAGAGAGAAAAGAACAGAATATTTATAAAAAAATGTCGCTAAAAAAATTACCTATTCAATTAGATAATCTTTAGGGCCTGATCCAAAGCCCATTAAAAATCAAATAAAATGCTCATGACCTTGACATGGTTTTCAAAGCCTTGAAAACCATTGTTAAGACCTTGACAAAACACACATATAACACATAAAACATACCTTAAGCTCCCCCTACATTTATGCCTCCAAATTCAACATGCCTAACTTATGTCTAATAAAGTTAAATCACCCTTCAAATAAAGGTTTTGTGAAAATATTAGCCAATTGTGATTCAGTTGGGACAAATGAAATTGTCACATCTCCCTTCTCCACATGATCTCGTATGAAATGATGTCTTACATCAATATGCTTGGTTCTTGAATACTGCACTGGATTTTTAGTTATAAAAATAGCACTAGTATTATCACATTTACTAGGAATACCTTTATAATCTAAGCCAAGATCTCATAGTTGTTGGGCTATCTATAAAAGTTGTGAGCAACATGCACCAGCAGCAATGTACTCAACTTCAGCAGTGGATAAAGCTACAAAATTTTGCTTTTTCGAATGCCAACATATCAAGGATGATCCCAATAATTGATAACATCCTGACATGCTTTTTCTATCAACTTTATATCCTGCAAAATCTGCATCTAAATAGCCTTTATATGCTTTCTGATCAACTGACTTACCATTAAGATCTTGATCTAATGAGAGTGAAGAACTCACTGGAGTTTTAGCCACTTTGGAATTTTCCATATTGAATTTTTTCAATAACTCCCTCGTATACTTTCCTTGATTAAGAAAATTACCATTCTTCTCTTGCTTTATTTGGAGTCCAAGGAAAAAATTGAGTTCTCCCATTAAGCTCATTTCGAATTCCTTACTCATAAAGTCAGAGAATTCCTTACACAAAGACTCATTAGTATATCCAAATAGTATATCATCAACATAGACTTGAATTATCAAAATATCAGAAGCTTTATAGCGCACAAAAAGAGTTTTATCAATAAATCCTCTAACAAAACCCTTTTCAAGAAGATATTTTGAAAGTCTATCATACCAAGCCCTAGGTGCTTGTTTCAAACCATATAAAGCCTTGTCTAATTTGTAAACATGGTCGAGAAATTTTTCATTTTCAAAACTAGGAGGTTGAGCCACATAAACTTCTTGTAAAAAAACCATTTAAAAAGGCACACTTCACATCCATTTGAAATAATTTGATATTCATAAAGGCAGCAAAAGCAAGCAACATACGAATTGATTCTAATCTAGAACCAGGAGCAAAAGTCTCCTCATAATCTATACCTTCTTCTTCATTATAGCCTTGTGCTACTAACCTTGCTTTGTTCTGGACAATCTTACCATTCTCATCAAGTTTGTTGAGAAAAATCCATTTGGTACCGATGATTGAGTGATTTATAGGTCTAGGAATGAGTTTCCACACTTTGTTTCTTTCAAATTCATTAAGCTCACTTTGCATAGCTAAGATCCAATCAGGTTCTTACATAGCTTCAATATAATTCTTCGGTTCTTCAAGAGAAACAAAAGCGTAAAAGGAACACAAATTTTTAAGATGTGGTCGAGTAGTGATACCGGTTTTTGGACTCTTAAGAATATTTTCCACAGGATGAGAAGCGGTATAATTGAACTTTCTTTTTATCTTTAGTTGTGCATCTTGAGATTCTTCAAGACGTTGAGATGGAGTAGTTTTGTTTTGTGGTTCCAGAGGTTCTGTTTCAAGACCTTGAGATGGTTCATTTTGTTCATCTTGTTTGTCTTGAGGACTAGGTTCAAGGCCTCGCAATTCCTCATTTTCTTTTCTGGTTGCACTGTCTTCGCTAAAGTCAAGGCCTTGAAACATTTTCTCAAGATCTTGGAGTATTGGTTCAAGCCCTTAAGCTGATTTGTCTATAGCTTGAATAATTCCTTGTATATTTTTCGTTCGAGCGCATTCTTCTTCATCAGATGAATATTCTTTCTCATGATTATTTAGATTAAGATCTGTAAAACTTTCATTCAACAAACCATTATCACTTTCATCAAATATTACATGGATATTTTCCTCAACATACTTGGTACGCTTATTGAAAATATGATAAGCTTTACTAGATAAAGAATAACCAAGAAAAATACCTTCATCGCTTCGGGCATCAAACTTACCAAGGTTATCCTTACCATTGTTATGAACAAAGCATTTGCATCCAAAGGGTTTGAAGTATGAAATTTTAGGCTTTCTACCTTTGAATAGATCGTATGGTGTTTTCTTCAAGATAGGATGAATTAGGCATCGATTCAAAATATAATTTACGGTGTTGACAGCTTCTGCCAAAAGATTCTTAGGAAAGCCATTATCCAAAAGTATTATTCTTGACATATATTTCAAAGTACCATTTTTGCGTTCTACCACACCATTTTGTTGTGGTGTTCGGGGAGCTGAAAAATTATGAGAAATACCATATTTGCACAAAACAAATCAAATTTAAGATTATCAAACTCCCTTCCATGATCGCTTCGAATTACCGCAATTGGAAGATTTTTCTCGGTTTGATCAATAACAAACATCTGCATAAGAGATCGCTAGTGGGCAAAGTTATTTCCACAGAATAGAGGTGGATGGTTTGTAAAGCGTCCTTGAGCGAAACCTCCATTTCCTACAGAATCCATTTTTTTCTACAAAAACTCAATAGATTGTTAGATCAATAAACGAGAGTCTAGCTCTAATACCAAATGAAAGTAGAAAAGTATAAGTAGAAATACTCTAGAGGGGGGTGAATAGAGTATTTCAAATTTTCGCATTAATAGAGAAACAGATTGCGGAATGTGATATGAGTTGCGGATGTCAAGGCCTTGAGATTAGTAGTCAAGGTCTTGAAACAAATTGTCAAGGCCTTAAAATGAAAGCAATAAGCAAATGAATATAAATGCGTAAAGTAAATTGCACAAGTATTTTCACGAAGTTTGGTTAAAATGGTAACCTACTCTTCGACCCAGGGTCCTAATAACCCTTAGGATTTCAAGGTGCTGTTTTATTAATATCTTGAGTCCTAGAACAACCTAGAAGATGTAATCCCTTTCTTCTAATCTGTAGCTAAACCCCGCTACAATTCTAGTTTCAACTCAATCTCCAATATTAATAAAATACAACCTCACTTGTATACGTTTGAGTATGTGATACTCTTAGTATAATAGTCAACTCTCAAAGCAATAACAATAATAATAACAAGAGAGTATAATATAGATAAATATTGAAAATTGAAGCGTCTTGTAACTATGAAGGCACGTTTTGATTTCTGATATAACTTGTTATATCCCTTCTTTTTCAACCTTCAGAATTGTTTCCTTTATATAGACTCTATGAAATATTCTAGCCGTTGGAAGAAATCAAGTAGCCGTTTGATCAAATATCTTCAAAGATTTGTTGGAGACTTTTTCAAATAGATTTCTTATCCCATTTATTCAGCTGCTTAAATCTGAATATGACCTTAATTACGGCTAGCTAACAACAAAAAATATCTCACAAATAATATTCAAATAAGTAAACAATATCTTAACAATAGTGACAAATTAATTTCAAATTCAATAAATGATAAATAAAAGAGATAAAATCTCAAAACTAAACAAATAATTCAAATAACAAGTATTTGAATAAATTAAATTAATTATCCACATGATAAAACCTGCATATTAGTTAATTAATACCGAATAAACATCACACAAATTCTTCAAATTAATTTGTTTTTCTTCATCATCAACAACTTTCTCCAAATACAACTTTTAATCCATTTCTTTTACTTCAACTTTTAATCCATTTCTTTTACTTTGTTTAAATCCTTTACTGTTATTCCAACTCTTCATCTTCCTTTCCAAAAAAAAAAACTCTTCCATTTTCCTATCTATATTCAGATGGGATACCTTTTCGTAGTCTTTAGTCCATGTTTTCGTTTTTTCCGTTTTTGTTTCTTTCCTTGTTTACCAAGAAAATATATATTATACTTTTAACATTGATTTGGATTATATATTGAGACTAGTGTCTTAGTTTAATTATTGCAACCACTAACAGTCTAAAATTTAAGTCACGTCCGGGGTTATGGTGAAATTTTTTTTTAATTTTGTTTTTCACTGTACGAGGCCCGTAAGATTGAGCCCAAAATATTAAACTAGCCCTAATTTAATTATGCCCAACATCTGCATCTTCTCCATCGACCGTTCTTCATATATCAAGTTTCACTTCCGATTTTCTTCCGGTTTCCTTCACTAGCTGTGCTCATCTGAATTCCGGCGTACTGAGAGAAATGAGTGCTTTCAACGCTTTCAAAGCGCAAGTTCCAATTGAATGGAGTCGTAATTTGTATATAACTTTGGTGAGAGGCATGCCTGGAACAAGGAGACTTCACAGGCGTACTTTAGAGGCATTGCGTCTTCGCAAATGCAATCGAACTGTTATGCAACGAAACACTCCTAGTCTCAGAGGAATGCTCCAACAGGTGGATTTTTTAGCTTACACAGTTTTGGTCTTCGAGCTCAATATTGATCATTGATGCGAATTTTGGTTTTTCCTTTCAGGTGAAGAGGTTAATTGTGGTTGAGACAGAAGAGATGTACACGGCTCGCAAACAAAACGAGGCAAACCATAGAGCTCTTCGTCCTCCTCTAGTTATAAGCCACTTTCCTGCAAATCCAAGCACTTCTTCCTAGAGGTTTTGCAATTGCGTTATATATCCCTTTAGAGGTGAGTTCTTTGTTCTTTAAAATTGATTGATCTGCCGCATTATAAAATATGTTTATGTGAATCACTGTGTTATTTGATGTGAGCCTAATTCTCTCTTGTTTATCTAATCTTTGGTATTTTAGAGGCTCTCGAATAGCATTGGCATTCACACTATAGATTCTTTTATTAACTGAGATTCGTGTTCGCCGGTTACACAATGCTGAAGAATTTCTGTTTCGAAAATAATTGAAATAGATATGAAAGTATGCATTTTGTTTCTTTTTAAGTGTGTGTTACTTAGTTTACATAAAGTTTCATGAATTCTGTAGCTACTCTCTGAATGATATTGACTATTGCAAAATATAACTACCAGTCCAGATTTCTAATGGATAGCTAGGATCATTTCTAATCCGGCTACGTGAAGCATAATCCGAACTCAATGAATGTCACGATCGTGAATTGAGATTTATGCATTACAAATAAAATAGAAAAACAAATTTGAAATTAGAGTATGAAATAAAAGTAGTAATAGCATAACCAATCCTAGCAAATAAAGCGAACAATCGAGTTAACATATAGTTAACACAATCTTTCGAAATGGATGAGAAAACCTGTTATGGGTTTGATCCTCAATTGTCTGGCCACAGCAATCGATTACAATCAAAATAAGATTTCAAGAACAAGATCACAATCACCCTCACTTAAAGAAGAAGCTGAAATTCCATGAAAGAAATTTGAAATTTTACTAATCATCAAAAACTATACTAATTCACATAAAAAGATGTCTATATATAATAATACTATCCTAGTGCACAAAATTAATTGTGGAATTTGCCTAAAAATAAAATACTAAAGTCCTAATAGCTTTAGGATAAAATTCCTTGAAGCATAAGAAAATAATCCTACTCTAATTTGAAATATGAACGAACTAGGAAATTAAATATACTAACTATTAAACAATAAAAGAAATCTAATTAAATTAAAATAAGGTATTATGTAGCAGTCATTTCATTTTCTTCCATTATGATATTGATCAAATGAGAATTAGCCAAGATCCCAACGGGTTAAAATGTGAATTACACATGCGTATTCAAAGCTCATTTAAGCCAACTCCAATCAGACCAAGTCTTGAACTCCTCTTCAATACTTGAATCAAAAATTGTAATTCTTCATCTTTTCTCAAGCTGGCTAATAGAAGTTGTTTAAACTTGAGTTGAAATCGGAATTATCAAAATCTTGTGAACACTCTTTGATTTAGACTTTGTAAATGTAATTAGAAAAGGATCTTCCTACTTCAATTCCAAGTCTTTACCATTTCTATGCTCAATAATTGGTGTTCCTTGATTCGCGTCATTCCCTCTCTCTTTAAAAATGATTCGTTCTCGAATCATGCTTAGCGTTAAGGAATTCTTCGATATTCTTTGGAGTGTGTTCGTCTCTTCGGAATTACTCATATAAGTTGGACGACTCGGTATAGATGGTCCATGCATAAAATGAATCATACTGTTGAACACTCGAATAGGACGTAGCTCATATGGAATCTCTTTAAGAAAATGATCATTAAAATTCTGCATTAAAGAGAAAACCACACTAGGAGGAGAATTGTCAAATTTAGTCAACTTACAACAAAGCTAAAACCATTGCAATTAAATGAAAACATCTTCAAATTAGTGATTTCAGATAGCTTTGAATCTCTCATGTTAAGATAATTATTATTGGCTTTTACGACGCTCTTACCTTCTTCTCTCCTTACAACTTTTTCGCTTAACTCACTAGCATTTTCTCTCACCTCTTCTCTCTTCTCACTCTTGTTGATGTTATCACTCTTATTTTCTCACTACTCAACCAAAACCCCTTCCTTTAGATAATTAATTTCGAATATGAAGTTGATCTTGGTAAACTTGAGTAGGTTTCAAGGATAATAAGATGTAACGTTTTGTTTCCTTGATTAGGATGATTTTGTTCGATTTTCCATCATTCTTGGCACTACGATCAGAACACCACGAACGTTCCAAAAGTAAATGACAAGCTTGCATCGGTACCACATCACATAAAACTTGGTCATGAAATTAATCAATTGAAAAATCGACTAAGGTTTGTCGAGCCACTTTCACATCATCACCATCATTAAGTTAAAGTCTATAAGGCATTAAATGTCTAATTGTGGGCAGACTCAACTTCTCAACCATGGTAGTACTAGTAATATTACAAGGACTACCAACATCCACAATCATACTACAAACTTTATCTCGGATACGACAATGAGCATGAAAGGTATTGTCAAAATTCAATTCCCTCATACCTTGGAAAGAGGGTATTGTCAATTAAGTAAGATTGAAATTAAATTACCATCATCACATGAAAGTTCCCTAGAGGTCTTTCACGAGTATAAATCATATTGCTCTTCCTCATAACCATTCTCGATGTAAGTATGTTGCTTGTGCTTTTTGCATGTGCCCTTAAAATCTAATTGTTTAAGCTCATCTTTAAACTTAAACAATTGTTGCTTCAAACTTTTCATTTTTACAATGAAATTCTTCAATGCTTTTGGATCCACCTCATAGTAGGTGTCTTTTCCTTGTAAGACCTGATTAGAATAGATCGATATTCAAAAACTTCATGTTAAAAGCAAGAAAAAAACCAAAGCAGAATACTCACAAGTGCTCCATACTTTTTGGTATTATGTTTATTGATCACAATAAATTAGGCCAAAAAATAGCGAATAAGTGGAAGCTAAAGGGTAAATAAAAAAAGGATAGTAGAAAATAAGAGCATACGTGAAAAAAAAAGTAACGACGAAAAAACATAACTTCAAATATCCTAAATAATCTGGAGTGAAAAATACGTAGAATTCGATAAACAAAGTCATGAAAGAAAAACTTTAACAAGCCACTTCCCGAATTCGAATTCGTTTTAGACTAAGTTTTAAAACAAATTTTGATGTAAAGTCTTCTGGAAAGTTTTAAAATTTTCTCTTAAAAATCCCAATGGTTTTGAAACACCTGAACTCGATTTGTAGAGAAAAAGTTATGATGAAAAAAATAAACTTGGACAGTATTCAGATCTCAAATCAAACTGTGCTCTGATGATCAATTGATGTGAATCCGGCTACGCGAGGCGCAATCGAAACTCAATGAATGTATTGATCGTGAATTGAGGTTTAGGAAACACTAATAAAATCGAAAAACAGATTTAAAATCAGAGTATGAAATAATAGCATATCATAGCAAATAAATTGAATAATCAAGCTAATATATAGTTAAGCCAACCTTTCGAAATGGATGAAAGAACTTGTTATGGGGTTGATTCTCAATTGTCTAGTCACAACAATTGATCACAATCAAAATTAGATTTCAAGATCACAATCACTCGCACTTAAAGAAGAAGCTGAAATTCCATGAAAGAAATCCGAAATTTTATTAACCATCGAAAACTATACCAATTCACATAAAAAGATGTCTATATATAATAATACTATCCTAGTGCATGAAATTAATTGTGGAATTTGCCTAAAAATAAAATACTAAAATC
Organism: Euphorbia schlechtendalii; assembly: GCA_949673415.1. Classification (NCBI taxonomy): domain Eukaryota; kingdom Viridiplantae; phylum Streptophyta; class Magnoliopsida; order Malpighiales; family Euphorbiaceae; genus Euphorbia; species Euphorbia schlechtendalii. The sequence continues at coordinate 10,851 of CATIWQ010277603.1, read as the reverse complement.
TTAGTAGCTTTAGGATAGAATTCCTTAAAGCATAAGAAAAGAATCCTGCTCTAATTTGAAATATGAAACGAACTAGGAAATTGAGTATAAAAGAAAACTAATTAAATTAAAATATTATATTATGCAGCAGCCAATTCATTTTCTTCCATCATTTTATTGATCCAATAAGAATTAGTCAAGATCCCAATGGGTTAACATGTGAATTACACATGCGTGTCCAAAGCTCTTTTAAGCCAACTCCAATCAAACCAAGTCTTGAACTCCTTTTCAACACTTGAATCAAAAATTGGAATTTTTCATCTTTTCTCAAGCTGGTCATTATAGAAGTTGTTGAAACTTGAGTTGAACGCGGAATCATCAAAATCTCTTTGATTTGTTCATTTACAGCTTCTTGAACACTCTTTGACTTAGACGGGGGGTGACTTTCACTTCCATCTGAACGATCATAAGATTGCTGGAAGCTTTGAGCTCATTTGCACCAGAATCATTTGGTTTAACATACTGGTGTTACTTGCTCAAGTAGAGAGACTAACAAGCTACTCACAAAGAAACCCATTGGCAGATTAGCTAAGAAAAAGCCTGTGCTCGTTAATTTCTTCCTTTCTCTGGTGCCTCTCTAATGGAAAATTCTAGTTGTTCAATATAAGCAAAAGCTTCTCCTGCACCCACTAGGAAGAGCTGAGGAGCTAGCTATAGAGCACTAATGCAGAAGTAGCATCCTCCGAATAGATGTGGCCAATGTCAACAAAAAAAACCCTCCTGGTTTAGATGAAAAAATAAATGGTAGAATTTCTTGAGGCTTTAAGATGCAGCACAACCATACTTTGAAACATTGTTTATGTATTAAGTCTTGCATTGAGAGCTTACAAAGTAGTTACACATGCTAAAATTGGAAATGTCAAATACCCGCCGAGTCTCCAGGGAGGGCAATATTAATATCACAATTATGCATGGTAGCAATATTCTTGTGTATAATGCCGATATGAGTACATATTTGGGACGAGTTTGTTGTTTTCTACAGTCCAAAATTTGCTTTCTGCCTACTTTACTATAAAAAACATGCTTTAAATAGTTTTTGGGACAAATAGAGAGATTCATATCAAACTCAAATCTAATTATGACAGGATGCATCCGAAGCGCGAAGGTGTTCAAAGAAAAATGCTGCAGGAGAATTGTATGATTGAAGAACTCACATCTAATCGTATGATGGAAGAAAAATATAAATATATCAAAAGTAGTAGTATTGAAGATTTCTTTACTGCTTAAGAATTGCATGATTGAAGTTTTTTTGGTTGATTTACCTCGGTATTTTCTCTAATCATTGATAAACTTTTCTGTAAATGAATGGTCTTCAATAAATTTCGTTTGAATCTCGTTCACGGAATTGAAACGAAAAATAAATTGTGATAGACCTTATTTTAGGTTTTTGTACAAACATGATTAATGAAGTTAACGATAACATAACACACATTCACTGCCTTTTGTCATCAACAGAAATATAATTTTTACTCTTACCATTCAATATACAAATATATTTTTAACAGTTATTTATGATTATACTCTGCATACTTTGATTTTCTCACTTGAAAACGAAACACAAGCTCCTATGGAATGGTTTTTACAAGCATGTCTTCACTCAATTTCTATTAGGAAATTTATAAGCAATAATAATGCATATCGGTCACGATTCACATATTGGCTACTTATTCAGTTTGATATTATGTATACACAAAACATACACTCAAATTATTCCAAAATTCACTCGTGCAATTTGAAATTGTTCATGATAATGCTTCTTATAGCAACTCTGTTAAGGGAATTAATATTGGGTGTCGATCCTTTGAGTACCCTTTTTTTTTAATTGAGTACCCTGTTTTTGAATGAGAAGAATCGGTAAGAGAAAGAATGAATTTTATTAATAAATGGAACATATGTCATATTTTAAGATACTCCAACTTCCCGATTTTGTATAATTTCCTATCTTTTAATAGAAATCTTAGGTAAATACTAATGGACTTTGGTTTACCCCTCCTGGAGAATTCAAAAGGTGTGGAATCAACAAATTTTGTAAAAAAAGTCTTATTAAAAAAGATCATAAGAACACCCATGTTTTATAAAAACAAAAGCTTAATACATTGGAAATCCCCTGAACTTGTTTCTAAATATCATTTTCCCTTTTGAATTTTCAAAAATTTCAAATAATTCATCGAACTTGTAAAAAAATGTTTCGATTTGTCTCCTCAATCATAACGTTACATGTCAAAATTTGATTGGAGAGTGAAAAATCTAAGTAGTTGACTTTTTTGAAAACTCAAACTGATTAGAAGATGACACGTGGATTAAGGAGATAAATTGATGCATTTTTATAATTTCAGTAGTTTATTTGAAAATTTTACAAGATTAAGGAAAAATGATGTTGAGACACAAGTCCATCACAAAAGATAAATTAAACCGGTAAAAAAAATTCATTAGGCTCCTTAGTTAACCTTAGAGCACTAATATTACACGCATATAATTATGTAATCAAGTGTTTTTCAAAAAAAAAAAAATTATGTAATCAAGTTTAACAATTTTGAAATTTTGTACAGTAATTGATTTCCCGGAGTATTTTGCACTAATTGAGGTTCGGTTGCATTAGTTTTCAATCGAATCTATAAAACTTAAAACGTAAATTGAAAAAAAAAAAACTAAAAATGGTTGTCTCATTAAACCGTTTACACATCCTCCATATTTGATTGTTGTTCTTGCTGTTTTTGGCTTTCTTTCTCTCAAAATTCTTGATTCATATTCAAGCTGCACACTAGAGCTGCTGGAATTTTATTTAACGTTGGCCATTCCTATTATTAATCATATAATTTGAGTGGTGTATATTGTCAAGCAAATACAGAAGTTGAGTTACGCCTCCTTGCTCCAATTGGTAAGATTTTAACATTTCAGTTTCTGTAATTTATACTAGCAGCGCAACTTTTTGTGGTGGCGTGGGGAAATTCTGAGTTTTTGTTCAATTTACAGAGTCTGGTAACCCTTAATCTGGCTAATACTAACTTCTCCGGTACTTTTAACAACTCTTCATTTGGGGGGAGACAAGCTGTATGATCTTAATTTGGATATCTCGATCAATTGAATGTTTCATCTTACTAGTTAAGTTGTTCTATTCGTAAGTAGCGTTCTGCTGAGCCTGCAAGTTCATTTGAAGGGATTCCTATTGGGAAACCCTAGTTGCTTTGCTATGGTGGTTCAATTGGGGACAATGATAAACTGTGAGGTGGAGCTGTTGCTTTGATTGTGATGATGGGCTGTTTCTTTGGGTGTTTGCGTCAAAAAAAGAAAAAGAAAAAGAAAACTGCGACCTTGAATTCTGAACAACGCAAACAAAACAAGAAAAAGAAAAACATTTTGAATGAAGTGCAGGAAACAGAGATGCTGGAAACGGGAAGACTCGGTTGAACAGGGAAACCAGGCTTGGCATTGTTGTTGGAGTGGCTAGAGCACTCGCAAACCTTCACTCTCATTGCCCCGACACGTTTCATGGCAATATTCTCCTCTTTACAAGCTTGGAGATGAATTGAGTTCAGAAATATTTGATCTCGGTCTGCTTCGATATGAGAATGTAGAGGAAGACTTGGTTCGACTGTTGCAGATAGCAATTGATTGCACTGCTCAACATCCTCAGAGTCGTCCTTCAATGGTGGATGTGACAACCCAAATTGAACACCTTTCTTCTGCTACATCTCAAGCACGCGATATCCATGTTACAATTTATACCTAACCATAACTGTAACCAGAAAAAGGATTCGAAGACTTTCTGTTATGAAGTGGGTCCATTCCCAGTTTGCTCTCATTTTCCGGTCTAATCCCTGCTCCTACTGGTAATCTTACATCTCTACACATTTATACTTGCAAAGGAATTACTTTTTTTAATTTTGTATGGTCCTGAATTTTTGTCCAATTATCTGCCTAATAGTAACTTAGCTGGTGGCATTAGCCACTCTTTGTTTGGAGACGAATGGTTCGATTTCTCGACCTGACATTGCCATGTCTTTAACTAGTCAAATTCTTTCGAAGGGCAGTCGTTGTCTTTGTGGAAAACATTTCTTACACAAAGGGGCTAACAACAAGTTGTGCTGTAATTTCAATTGGCTTTGGTGTTGTGTCTCTTTTTGGCTCCAAAATGAAAGAAATAAAAAGAAGAAAATGAAGCTGAGATAATCTTTGTATGGCATTCAGTGAGACATGTTTTTAAGCAAATTACCCAACATGAAAAGAGATTTAAATTAGTGTTTTGCGAAATGTAATTAAACTATCTAAAACCCTCCCCTTCATTTATAGAGATGTCAAACTTTTTGGCTAATTAAATCCAAAATTTCATTGTAAGTTCTCAAATCCTTAGTAGTACATGATGTACATCAGAAAACAAATGGAATGGTATTTATAGAAAATAAAAATAATAAGCATTAAAATAGTATTTTTTTTAAACTGTATACTACTACAATTGCGTTCTCCATCCAATGAATATATTAGAAATATTGGGTTGTTTTGTTTGCCTCAAACCATAAACATTGATTATAATTGCTATGATCTTAATACATATACACAGGTAATGAAGTCATTAGAATTTATGCTTAAATTATGAAACGTTATGATAATTTTGTATTTTGCATCGCCACAAAATATACCTTAACAATCAAGTAAAGCAAGCAAAGAAAACTAGATGATCATATTTTTGAAGCATATTCACATTTAAAAGAATTAAATTGTATGTGATGTATCTCTAAAAAAACAATTAGGAGACGCCCTTAAATTCGAAATGAAATGTTTAGATAGAAACAATAATTTTCTGCAATTTTCCTTCCACTATAATTGATCTCAATCCATATATTTATATGTTACAGACGTTATTTTTCTTTCCATATTATATGTAGTACACATATGGCTAGAACACCTTAGCGTTCAGCAGCCCAAAAACACAAATTTGTCACTATATTTTCCACTTCACTATGAATTCAATTCTAATAAGAAGCAACCAAAGGCTGATCAAGAATATCAACCTTTTCCTCTTGACCCTCCAATTCTAACAACTTTGCAAAAATACCCACTAATGGTGCTGTATTATATGTGCAAGCCTCGGTCTGCATATAATTACCCCTTTGGTCCCAGAAATTATCTTCCCTATCCGGACCTCCAACCAATGCCCCAACTATAACATTAGGATTATTTTCTTCCCTGCTATACCAATTATCATACCCTTGTGTGCACCCAATGAACCCTTTATTCTCTCTATATGACACTATTGATGCCCCTCTATGGTGCACCCTTTTTGGGTATTTTGGACCATACCCCACTAAATAACTTGTATTCATTGGATTAGAACCTAGAATATAATCAACTTGAGACTTTGCAAAATTCAGGATCTCTTCATGATCAACTACTCCGCCATGGCATTCAAGTTTTCGGTTTGAATTTCGAAGTATATCAGAGTATATGGTTAGAAGAAATACTGCGGTTGACACGTATTGCATGTTGTTCCATTGCCGAATATGTAAGAGGCCAGCTGGAGTTCGGTCCACATTGCTACCGTTGTTTTTGTCTAGGCATGAACAAACATAGTACTTTGCCTTTGAATGGTATTGTTCTAGTATGTCTTTGTGCATCTTGTGCCTTTCATCCATAACTAGCTGCAATGAGACATTGTCAGGGCCCTTTTATACATAAATTATACTGAATATTGCATATTTTACTCATGATGAAGCAACACAACTAAAATTATACTAGTAAAGAAGTTTTTACACTACAAATAGTTAAATAAATAAAAAGAATCCACCAAAATTTGAAAAACACATTCAAAAAAAGAGAAGAGTGGCCCAACATTATTGTTATTAGACATAGACCATATATACGTGGGTCTCCATATTGTGCTTCAACCACCAGACTACCCATAAGGCCATAAATGACATATGCAAGAAAGAGCTGTTTTCATTCAATTGGTTAAAAAAAATGGGACCCGTTATTAGAACTTCAAATCTGAACCAAAAAGCTTGGACAAACCAATCAATTGTCTATGTTTTACATAAGCATAACTATTCATCCTCTTTTTCTTTCTTTTCAACAAACTAATGGTTCTATAAAATGGCGGTGTCATAGCTAAAGAGATGCTCTTAGCACTAGTCTTTAGGCCAAGTGGAACTACCTTTTCCATTATTATATCTCGGGAACAACTCAGAAAAAATTAAAATACAAGAAGGATAATTTAGTCAAATTCATTGAAGCACAATAGACTTATATGCAACACTTCCGATTACAAAATCATTTCTTTCATGAGCACTTAATCACATATGCACAAGATCATTGGAGATGGGCGTATAACTTCATATGATTCCATCTGATATATATACCTTAATTTGAGCTTACACCATGTCACAACCTTTATTGGAAAGTAAAAGCATGATTTGAAATGCGAACAAAAAAGTAAATCAAATAAAGATACAATCTTTGAAGCATGAGAGATGATAAATAGGCTAGACAAGAGAGACAAGAAAATATTTAATTTATTAATTACCTTAGAAGCCATAATTTGAAGGCCAGCATACTTAACATCCCAACTAAACTCAATCATGGCCCAGCCAATCCCACCAAAAGTATCAGCATTGCGAACGACGTAGTTTAGGTAGTCCTCATTGTCGGTGGCTTTGTATAGCCACAAAGCTCCCCACAACAACTCATCCATGAACCCACTCACCGACGTATAGTAGCTCTTTACTACTTTTACACTCCCATCATATTTCCCTCTGTATTTATCTCCAAACTCAAATAGCTGTAAATTCATTAATACCCGTGATCACATACATATGGTATGAGTAAAAATATCATTCCTAACATGTTTTGCAAATTAAAAGGGTGTTTCTCAAACTAACACTTTTAAGTAATAAGTTGTGTGATTGAATTTTCGTTGTAACTTAAAAATAATTTATAAACAAAAAATTATAACCTATTTTTTGTGGTGATTTTCAAATACTTATGAGCTTTACTGAGAAAAATATAAATAAGCATACTTCACATTTTATACATAAATTAATTACGTTACCTACATGTCATTTTTAATGATTCAAAATAGTTCTATAATTTATAAGATGTCTTTATCAAACACTTCAATTGGTTACCATATTCTTATAAGTCAATTTACTTTTAAGGTATGATAAGCCGGCACCCCTAAGTTAACCCAATACATCTTTTTTCGATATCATTTCTATTTTGTGCTAGCTACATTGAAAAGAAATATATATTGATGGAATTACATACTGAGATTCTTTGTTAGTTACGGTTCTATTATTTGAAATATATTAAAATTAAGAAATAGAAAAACAATAATGATAACACTTAAAAAGTTAGGTGATACTGTTAATATGCTTTAATCCAAAAATATTGGGGCAGATTATACCTTAAAACCTACTAACAAATGTCTAGTATACAAGAATGACAAAAATAAAGTCACAATCATTCCAATAAACTACAATAATTTAGACATAAATATGCCAAATTTGGAACCCATATTAAGTACTAAACACAATTAGAATTTGCCTCCCTTAATTGTGAAACTAATTAATACTACTTATTCAGTCATTTAAACAGTTGATTAGAGTGAGATGCGATGGAATTTTAAATTAAATTGATTCTGTTGCCCCACAATATATTAATGTTGACTACAACTTGACTGATTTGAGTTTTATGCATTTTACCTGTTGGGCATGGTGCAAAAGCAGGTGAGAGTAATATGGGTTTGTTCTTCTAAACACAATTGAAGCTGCGGCCATTGCAGCCGCCGTCTCTCCGGCGAGATCCGACCCGGGATTATTCTCGTCGATCTTGTATGCTTGCCGTGATGTTGTCATGTCCTCCGGCCGTTGCCAGCAATAATGGTCAGTATCGCCGTCGCCGACCTGCACGGAAGCAATAAATTTCTTTTAGGTAATATGGACTAATACTGCACGGAAGCAGTTAATTAACCAATAGTCTAATGCAGTTTAATTAACCCGTATCAAATCTTCATAATCAATGTAAATAGCAAAAGGAGAAAGAGATAAAAGTACTACCTCTGCCCACAGCACGTTAGGGCTAGTGTGTGCCTTAATGAAATAATCAGTGCCCCATTTAATAGCCTCCAAGGCGTGAGCTAATTCGCCGGCGCTAGCGATCTGATCGCGGAATTCTATCAACCCCCAAGACAGCATTGTTACAGTAAAGGCCATAGGAAGCCCGAATTTCACATGGTCCCCTGCATCATAATATCCTCCTACTAAGTCCACCTACAAACAAACCACAAAATAAAACCAACAATAAACAGAGATGCTTCTTCATTATTTGAAATCAGAATATTCTCCGGTAAACGTACTCCTTGTTCTAAGCCATCAATGAGGCCAGAATGATCCCGCCATGTGACACGTTGGTTGTAAGGGAGTCGACCGGAGCGCTGGGCTTCAAAATAGAGGAGGCTTTTGGTTAAGGCGTCGGAGTAATCAAAAGCGAGAGTGTTAGCAATGGAAATGATGAAAATGGAGAAGAGAATACAGCAATGGCGAGCAAATCGGAGGCGCAGAATCATTTTATTAAGTCTTTAGTAACAATTGCTCCCTCTTTCTCTCTGAAGTAAGGAGAGAATTAAGGAAGAAGAAGAGTGGGGAGTATTGAATTTGAAATGAGTGTTCTGTTAATAAAGAGGGAAGAGAAAACAAAAGGTGAAATGGGTTAATGTTTATTTCACACAATGCGTGATTTATGCAACGGTTTTTTATGCATTTGTACTCATTTTGGAATTTTCTTCATTTTCAATTTCAACTTTTAATTTCCTTTCCTATTATCTTCATTTACCTTCATTTTCAATTTTAGTTCCGGAAAACTTGTATGATTATTGAACATAAAAAAAATTAACGTGTCTCCTTTTAACAGCGGTGAAAGTGAAAATGGCATAAGATTGACAACGACATTAAGGGTTAAAGTAGAAGGGGGGCGAATAAGGGCATGGTGGTTGCCGACGGTGGAGATGGTGGTGGAGGGGAGGTGCTGGTTGTAAAATTGAAGGCTATGATGATAATGGCGATCAACGAGTGGAGGTATGGAGTTACCTTGGTGTGTTGTAGGAGATTTTAATGACATGTTGAGCAATGATGAGAAGATAGGGGGAAGGCCGAGACGGCTGAACTGGATCAATGGCTTCCGGGATACATTGTATTTTAGTGGGCTATCAGATATAAGGATGTCGGGTTATCAATGCACATGGGAACGTGGTCAAGGTACTTCTAATTGGATGACTGAATGCTTAGACAGAGTTGTCTCCGATATCAATTGGTTAGAGAGATTTAGTGATGCATGGGTCCAGAACATAGCTACTGTCGAATCTGATCATTCGGCTCTTCTTTTGAGTTGCTCGACGGTGAGCATTGTGCGCCCTCCTCCATTCCGTTTTGAGAATGGGTGGGCTGTTGTGGAGGGTTGTCGAGAGATTGTGGAGCAAGTTTGGCAGCTTAGTCAGCTACCTCTACTGGATAAGCTACAAGTGGGTACACAAAAAGCATGGGGTCGGCTACATCATGGCAAATTCAAACATCAACTCAGGAGTTGTCGTAGGGAACTAGCCGAATTAAAGTCTAGAGATGGGTGGGATAGTGCGGGGGAATTTATGAGCTAAAAGGAGGAACTTGGTAATTTATTGAGAATGCAAGCAGAATATTGGAAACAAAGATCAAAAGTTCAAGGGTTGAGCCAAGGGGATCAAAACTCGAGCTATTTCCATAAGGTAGCTTCAAATAGAAATCGTAAAAATTATCTCCAAAGATTACAAGGGTCGAACTATGATTGGGTGCAATGGGATTATGGTTTGGAGGCAACCATTCAGCAATTTTATACAGATTTGTTTACGTCAAGGGGGGATGATTTTGCTAAAATTCTTGATCTAATTGAGCTGAAAATCCCAACAGATTTGTACAATGGTATACAAAGGCCTTTTACTGCTGAAGACGTTAAACTTGCCCTATTTCAAATGCACCCCGATAAGGCTCCTGGCCCTGATGACTTTAACCTAGGTTTTTATCAAAAATTCTGGGACATCGTCGGGAATGAGGTAACTAATTTCTGTCTTGCATGTTTACAGAATAATTCTTTCCCTGTTGGCCTTAATGCTACGAATATTGTGTTGATTCTGAAGAAGAGAGTGTATGTTACTGTATCAGATCTTCGCCCGATTTCTTTGTGTAATGTTTTTGTTGGATTCTGAAGAATATATTATTTTGTAAGTTCTGAGTTCAGAAGAACGTCGTCTCAGAAGCACAAGGATTAATCAGAAGAACTCGAAGATATGTCTCAGAAGAATCACTCATCGCTCAGACCGTTAAAAGGCCCCTCTGAGGACTGCAAAAGGTCAACTCAATCTTTCGACGCTAAAAAGTCAAAACAACTGACTTAACATTTAATGCCGCTGCGCGCCTTGGCCTTACGTCTGCTACAAAACAAAATTTGCTGCAATTTCAGGAACAAATCTCACCTGCTATGCTGAAACATATCTGCAAGTACAAAGTGGACCCGCAAAATCAACCAAATACAGCATGGTGCAAATCAGACCTTGACGAGCTCTCTAACGAATTGTTAACGGAAACAAGACTGAGAGACAGCGGCGGTATTTCTAGCAACGGTCCTTATTTCAATGGAAAAATTCTCTCCCTCTATAAAAAGAAGTTTTCCCGCATCTGAGAAGGTTGTCGAATCTTAACACAAGTACTAAAGCGAAAACAAATCTCAATCTGCTTACAACCTTTTCATAGCAAACATTCAAATCCCATCTGTTTGTAATTGAACTGACTGGAA
>CATIWQ010277582.1:0-43259 GCA_949673415.1 Euphorbia schlechtendalii | reverse complement strand
CTACTTTGCCTACAAGGCTTTTGTATTTTTAAACTTTGTTTGCTTGCTTGATATTTTATCAATGACATCACGCATTCTCATAAACATATACATATTATTTTTAGCACATGTGACACATCATTCCATGAAATTAATTTGGGTATAAATGGATTTCCCACAATAAATTTCAAATGATTTTACTCTTGAGAGGAAGTGAGAGACAAATACATGTACTTAGACAACGCGTGATAGCAATGATCTCATCATACAAAGATGAAGGATCAATGGAAAGATCTCTAAGCATGAAACGTCCACTGACTCACACAAGGTCACAAGGATCAGAGCTGGAATAAGGGTAAAATGTCGACCAAGCAAGTTGGGACCCAACAACTGGTGCAATACCACAAGGAAGGAGTTACATCGTTGAACACGTCAACAACTCCATCACAACTAGACTAAACAACTAGGACAATGCCACAAAGAAAGAGTCACATTGTTGAACATGTCAACAACTCCATCGCAACTTGATCAAGCAACTGGCACCACGTCACAAAAAGGGAGTCAAAGTGTTGAACACGTCAACAACTCCACCACACATCATTCAAGGGATGAACAAATGAGAGTCCAAGTTAAAGGAGTCAAATTGTTGAACACGTCAACAACTCCCTCACAAGGCTCACTACTATTTATGGGGCATCTCATCATCAAGTACACCTCAAGCCAGTAAGACGGCACAAGCATTGACTAATCAGCCAGAAATGCTGAACGAAACCACGGCTGAAGTCATGGACATCAACAGCGACCGATCAGCCAAATCTACCAAGTCTTACACAAATTGCTATCACGGATAGGTGAAAGAAATAAATCTCTAAAAAGCGGTACAAATGAAAAATAAATTTGTGTTCAGCCTGTCAATTATCACTCGGTTAGTTGAGCAAAAATTAGGGCTTCTTTCTAAAATGCAAAAAGATTATTCTGTTGAGTTGAAAACCCGAAAAGGGTAGCTCAGGCAAAACTTAGGACATTGAGAGAACCACATTGGTTAGAAAACTTGAAAAGGCTAACCAATGGTAGGATTCAAATCATTTGAAACATTTATACCCCTGTTAAGGTCATTAATGAATTGTCATTTTTGCTGAATCTTTATGCATATGTTTCTTTTGATTGCTTGCATGCCAATGGTAGAATATCGCAAGTAAACATTTAAATAATAAAAAAAATAGAAAAGGTCTGCTGGATTGAAAACCTGAAAGGGCGGTCCAGGCAAAAGTTAAGAAAAGGTTCGATAGATTGAAAACCCGTAAGGGTGATCTATGCAGAAATTAGAACCAACATCAAATTCATCATCTCCTCCTCGTAATGGTACGTGTATAGTATACCTTCAACACTTCAAGTAAATGGCTTTTGAACGACCACCGCCAACACATTGCGGGATCAACGATTCATCCAGACTTTCCTCAAAGTAGTGATCCAAGCTGCGAACTAGAGTCTGATTCAACGAACCCATGGTCATCACTTTGAGGAAGTTATCCATGGAATCCCTAACAAGATGAACCCTAGGGGCAACCAAGCACTAGCATGAGGGAAGAATTTTCAATGAATGAAGTCAACAATGCTTACAACAAACAAACATGCATCATGTGATAAATATTGTTCATGCATAAAATCATTCATAGATGCATACGCATCATGTCACTTACAGGTTAAGGCGATGCTAAACAGAGACAATGCCGTTCCGATGACTCTTCACCTCCACATGAGGAACCTACAAATAAGATGATGGCCCATTCAAGCCTACAGTCAATTCAAAGCCTACCTAGGCCTCTTTCAAGCAACATTGTAACATCACAAAAGTCTCCCAGAACAACGGAGTGGTCATCGGGACATCCTTGAAATCTCAAACTCAAATTTTCGCATTTATCAGATGCCTCATGTTTTAATTCTTGATTGAAGGGGCAAAAATTTTTTCTTCCAGCAATCTCAATCAAGGAATTAAAACATATGTCAAAAGTATATACTAATGAAATTCTTCATTTTTGCAGGTACCCCTTCGGCTCACAAGGGGCATCCACCGGACTTATTACAATCCACATCGTTCAACGGACCTATTACGGTCCTCACTTCATGACTTATTACAGTCATCGGACCTATTACGGTCCTCATTTTCGTGACTTATCACAATCACCGGACCTATTACAGTCCTCATTTTTCCTGACTTATTACATTCACCGAACCTATTACGGCCCTCATTTCCTGACTTATTACAGTCATCGGACCTATTACGGTCCTCATTTCCTGACTTATTACAGTCACTGGACCTATTACGGTCCTCATTTTCGTGACCTATCATGGTCACCGGACTATTACGATCCTCATTTCCTGACTTATTACAGTCATCAGACCTATTACGGTCCTCATTTTCGTGACTTATCACAGTCACCGGACCTATTATGATCCTCATTTTTCCTGACTTATTACAACCATCTGAACCTTCTATGGTTCAAAATCCTGACTTTTTACAGTCATCCAAACCTTCTACGGTTCAAAATTCATGACTTTTTACAGTCATCTGAACTTTTTACAATTCGCACCCTTCCTCAGCAGTTCCGAACATCACGGTCAACTCATAAGGGGCATACAATTCAGACCACAATGGTCAACCATCCCACAGGGGATTCTAACAAAGACTCACAGCAATCGACGTATTATCAAAGGCATGGAGCACACGACTTTCATCCTTTCCCCAGCAGTTCCGAGAATCACGGTCAACTCACAAGGGGCAATAATTGCCAAACGGGCAATTCACAAGGGGCATAGAAAGGCCAAATCCTCGAAGAGTGCCAACCATGACCGGGCAGGTATTATCTCTAAACCCCGCTACTTTTTCAATCGTGGGACCATACTGATCTCATATCAGCAGTGATCCCATGAGGGGTAATCTGTGAGCATGAGATTTTTACTTCCGACTCGCGAGTTCGATGATAAAGTTATAAATTTCCCTTGCTAGCGTTTCACATTTTGCAGGGTCCCGAAATCATCCGGAAATCATCTTCCTTGTTTCTTTGGGCCTCATTTCCCTTTTAAAAAAGCCCACCATTGTTGATATCGGTAACGATATCAATCTATATAATTAACGATATCAAGGGATATCATTAACGATGTCAATGGATATCGTTAATGATATCTACTGTTATCGTTAATGATATCGATTGTACAGACAGTCAGAAAAGGCAGGCCTCGCATTATTCAAAGAAAAAAACCCATCCCTCACCCATAATTCGGGACCTACAGCCTGTAACCACTATGCCAACTCACATGTGGTAGAAAATAATGGGGAGGAAAGGACAAATTTGGTGGGTGAACCACCAAGACTTTTGGACTGAAGGGAGCCCATAAGGGGTAAGTTATTCAACAAAGAAGAGGGGGGATTGAGGAAAAAAAGAAAGAGAAAGGGGAGAATGAAAAGAATTCTTTCCAGAGAAAAATTAACAAGGATCTCTCCAAAAACCTATCCAAGAACAACCCACAAATCCAAAAGCAAAAGCTACCACAAATCCCACACACAAACAATCCAAACAAACTTCAAAACTCATGGATTTTAGAGCACTTCTAAGATCTAAACTCAAGGGAGGAATTAAAACTTATTCTTCCCTTTCTCATTTCAAACAAAATCCTGGAAGTTTCAGCCTTCCCATCAAAGGAGACTTCTAACTCTCCATTTCTGCTGAAAACCGGTAAAAACCAATCAAAGAAACAAGGAGGATCCCCCGGGTGTTTTCATGGACCAAACATAGTGGATTCATAGCTACTGGGTAAGCCTCTAAGTTCCTAGAGTCATGCTTACATTTACATTCTTTTCATTTTGAAGTTTCATTTTATTTTCAGTTATTATCGTTTTTTGCGCACCATTCTATTTTTCATGATTTTCAGTATGATATTAAATCTTTTTTGGTATTTTCTTTACATTAACATATTCTACACATCTTGAGCTTTTCGGAATGAAAAATATCATCAAAATTTGTTAAGTATAGCAAAAGTTATGGTTATTTGAAGTTTAGAGCATGGTTTTTGCTACGTTCTGCTATTTTTGCATGGTTACTACAGGTCTGGGAAGTCGATGTCGTTAACGACATCAAGGGATTTTTTCAAAGATATCTCATGATGCCGTTAATGATATCAGTGCTGGTAGGAAGCTATTTTGCTTCGTTTCACTTAGTTTCGAATCATTCGAGCCCGGAATGACCCGCTGAGACTATTCTAAGTCTGAAAACACATCATTGGGGGTAACAAACCTCTAAATTGTAATTACATGGGTCTATGTGTGATTTATTAATGCTCAGGTTCAGTCTAGATTTACATTTCTAAACGTCATTTTAGGTCACCCCCACAAAGGGAACAAAACGTGTTCCCGGATAACCGTCCTCACCACTTTGCCATGCGATCATTTTCACTAATAAAATCGACCAACATACGTTTAAATAAAAATGAACCATTTTTATTTAAAGTAACAAATTTGAACCATCGATGTTTTAATTAGGCCACACGGGCCTCGCTAAAATCAAAATCGAACATATGTGATATACCTCATGCTAACCTTTGTGGATGCAGGTTAGATGTATGCCTAGGATTTAATTTCCTTCGGGTATCGCATTTTAATCATTTTCGGGATTGTAATTAATAGATTAGGCGGGCGATTGCATCCCCCGAGTTTTTTAATTTATTAATTTATTTTTCCGCATTTACTTAATGCTTAAAGTAATTTATTTACTGTTTTATGCATGCACGATGAATATAAACTAAAAACATCTAGTTTAAGTTCGAATATTATAAATGTGGTTTCTCCCTCATAGTGTAATTTAACTCAAATGATGACGAAATAGATAACTCATCCCGGACCTGAATCTCTGAACTATGATACCGTTTAGGCTTAGTGGATCTAGGCTGTAACGAAATTTCTCGAAAGAGCTGATCCGGGTGGGGACTTTGAGTACCATAGGCTAGAGGTTTATATCTCGAGTCTTTTGAATTTGCAACGCATTTTCAAATAAACCATGATTCCCTTAAAGGGAACCTCTTTTCCAATGCGCTCTGTCATAATGTTTTCGAAAACCCCACGCCCCATCTCACGGGGCCCGCGCCTCGCGGAGTCCTCACGGGACCTCCGGAAACGTCGTCTGCTCACACTCTCTCTTACAAGCCTTTCCCAAGTCCCCTGACCTGGTGCTTTATTTTTATAAACTCCCAGATGGACCGCGCCTCTCATTCAGGGAGCTCTTGGCCCACCGCTCCGTGTCGTTCGCTCATAGTATGTAAGTGAAAGCTAAAGTTGATCAAACCGTATCCACTCTTTAATGGGAGTTATCAATTCCCGCTATTCCTACGTCTACTTCGAATTCGGTATCGACTCGTACAGAACCTCCGCTAGGATGGTATTCTTTGTGAATATTCAATAAATGAATGTTGAAGAACATAAACTTTTATTGATAAGTGCTTTGCAATTACACTCATACAATAATCACTCGAATACGTGGAGAAATCTAGTGATCGAAACAAGAATCGAATCACTTATACATTTTTCTCTCTAACACTTTGAACTAGCAAAATATATAAATTTCACTCTCTAAATTGTATCATGCATATCATCTATTATTCTCTCTACCATATGCTACAAAATTGGTTAGTTTTGAACCCTATATATAGAGTGCGAAGGGTTGTTTCTATTTAAATGAAGAGTTGTCTCCATTGGTGAAGGGTTGCATTACTTCATTGTGATTGGATGCAAAGTTTCATCCTCATCTTCATTGGATAGGCACCTTTCGTGATTGGATTGCTTCTAAAAGGTGTCTTTTCATTTGATAGTTTGTGGCAGTTAATGGTGGTTGATCGTTTTTATCCAGCGATTGGTAGTTGAGAATAGTTATCCATAACCGTCACAATTCGTGAGCATGATATACATGTCACAATCGCGAATATTGGTTGGCAACTTTCTGCTTGTGAAGAATGACAAGTCGCGACCGTGAATGGGTGCCACGATCGTGACATGTGCTTTTCTTCATGATTCTACTTTGCAACTTTGCTTATCTTTGACAACTTCGATCCTAAGCCAATTCCTTGTTTTCCATGCCTCTTTTTACACCATTTTACACTCTTTTTACATAGAATTCCATCTTTGATCATTTTACTTCCAAGATTCACCTAGTTTCTACACTTGGATTAAAAACAACTACATACCACGTGAAATCTTTTATATGAAGTATAAAATAACTTTAAACCATATCATTTTATGATTAAAAATGCTAAGATAATAAGTGTAATTATACACTTATGATACATTAGAGCATAACCAATGGTCATTACAGTTTTCTTAACAGTCTTCTAGTGCTTTATTACTAGAATGAACTAATTTATTACTTCAATGTACACAACATGAGTTATATTAGGTCTGGAATATAATATAGCATATGTAATGCCAATATATGGAACATTTTCCATATCCACCCACTTGATAGGAGTTTTAGGAAAAATACTTACACTAAGAATCATATTCTTAGTCACTGAAATACTTATGAGTTCATAATTCTGCATATAGAATCTTTCTCAAACTCTTTTTTTGCAAGATTCCAAAGATAACTATACTAATTATCTTATCCATCCATTTAGATCTCGATCCTAGGACCTATGTAGACCTTTCCAAGACTTACATCTTGAAGTTACTTGAGACACAATCTTTCACTAGTATTGTATATATACAATTATTCTCATTTACCATTTTAAATACCATAACCTTGAAACCTCATGAGATAATAAGTTGACTTATTAAATTCAAGAACCACCGTGTTTACAAATCTTTAGGACAAATTCTCTTAATTTTTCCATATAGATTTCTCATGACAATTCTCCATTGAGAATAGTGGTTCATACTTCTACTTGATGTAACTTTAAGGAAGATACAACTACTAAATTTAAATTATTCATATAGATTTAATTCTCGCAACTAGAAAGAATATATTCTTATAACATATTCTTATCAGTTTGAATATATGTATCCCTTAACTCTAAGCCTAATGCTTTTACTTTACATTAGGAATCCGCTTGTTCTCAATATTTTTATGTCCTTCAGGCAAGTTAACTTAATTTTTCTTCTATCACAAGCAACTATTTATCTCCCTTTAAACATTTAATTTTTCAGGGTTGGAATAATTTTCTAATTAAATTTATTAGACTCTGGATTCTCATAAATATGTCTCTTATATTTATTATAACTCAACATTCTTCCTTTTAAGCTCATTTTTGTGCTCCCACTCAAAGCAGAAATATTATAATGATAGAAGCTCACACTTGAGTTAAAAAAATATTGGCTCCCATTTGGATCAATAACACATTGGGTTCCCAACTCCCCCATGGAACAAGATCTCTTATTAATGTGATAATCATGAACCAATACATTTGAATTACTCCCACTTGAAGATATATCCAAAACATTAAGTTCAAGAGTCTTAATAAAAGGAAATGTTTTTACCTAATACACCTTATCTATAGAACTCATTTCTAAGAAATTGGTATTTAGTGATTCAAATGTATCTTTTTGATATGTAATAGTATCTAAAAGACACTTCATCTACCTCTTAGACCCAATTTCCAAATATTATTAAGGAAGTGTGGGAGTAAGTGATACAACCCTAATGTCATAACCCAGATAAATTTGATATATTTCCAGTCCATGCCACATATGGGTTTAAAAAGACATACTCTGAAGGTACTTGGTTCAGTAAATATACTTAACCATGTGAAGAAGAATTTACTTTTCCTTTCATGAATTCTATACTTATGTAGAGTTTAGGGATGAACAACGGATGTTTAATCCCTTCTTCGCATAAAATTGTAAGCTTAATTGAAAAGTACTATTTACCACTTCTATTCTAATGCTTTACAGTCAAATCCAATCGATTTACTACTAGATTCATAAATTTTTTGATAGCTTGAAGCTTCAGATTTATGGGTAATCAAGTAGATAATGTCATAACAAGCATGGACATGATTTAATGTGATATAAATTAGGCTTATGCTTCCCCTCACGTTTATTGAATCACATATATCAAAATGAATAAATTGCAATTAATTTTATTTCTAGTTCCTTTTGAAATGGAATGATTTCCTTTAAATAGAACTCATCACATGGTGATAATTCAATCGTTATAAATTACACATCACATTAAGCATAGATGACGTATTCTTTGTAGCTTATGTGACACAATCATCTATACGATATACTAACATTTTCTTCTAAATGAAAAGTTATTCCGTGGAAAACAAACATTTTCTAATACACATTCATTACAATAAAACCATTTGTTTAAGAATTAGACTTATAAATCTATAGCTCAGGAATGAAGAAACGTAATCATTGGAAAAATTGAAAGATAAACCTATTGTTCATTAAAACATATCATGAATTTTAATTTTTGAAAAATAGTATGAGAATACAATACATCAAATAGCTATTGGGTTTGCGTTCATTGCAAATATACTCTACGCGTGTCAATTTATAGAACTTCAACTCATTTTAATGTTGATATAAATTTCAATATTTCTCAATTGGGTTATCCAAAATACATAAATTTATCATGATCCATCCTTATGTCACATGTTGCACTTGAACCAACAATCCACAAAGGATATGATTTCATCAGCAACATTGAGCATTGTACAATATAATTCACTTTAAAATATATTACTTGTATCATGTTGGGCTTAATGCTCTATTTCATAATACCTCTATGTTGGTCTCCTTGTATGAGTTCCTACATCAATTTATCAACTAACAGCAGAATCAATCATACAACCAATAAAGTAAAGTTAAGAAGATCTTAACTTGATATGAAAAATCTTGCAATTTTTTATTCATTATAACATACTTAGTCAGTACATAATATATGTCCTGAACTAAGATTACAATCCAAATACTATTACAAGAAATGTCTATACTACTAGATACAAGGCTTATTTACGATTTCTAGAGGAGAGTCCAGGATTCTTGTCTTGCTCAGAGGATGGTTTATGTTGTTGTTGTTGTTGTTGTTGTTGATTATGCAAAGTATGCAGTGGATACTGAGGTTTCCTAGGAAGAGATCCCTTGTTAAGATTTGCAGTTCTGAGAGCGTCTTCAGCTACCTTCTCCCCCGTTGTTATCTGGCCTTTCACAATTTGTTTTAGATAGACATTGAATGAATCAAGGTAGCTTGGAAGTCTTGCTTTCCAATAATTTGAGGGGAAATCTCCTACTCCAACATCTCTTTGCCTTTTGAGGTAAGAAAATCTTAATCATTAAGATCCCTGAGAAGAAGATGATGACACCTGGGAAGATGAGCTATTTGGTCTAATCCTTGGCATGCTAAATGTTGAAAGCACTACAACAGAGCTTTGAAATCTGATGCAAAGAGTGCGATCTTCAGCTTAGCCTCCATGTCAAGGATCTTGGGGCAGATGGAAGACATACACCATGTTGTGTATTCTATATCCTTAACGTCATAAGTTCTAGTTGACACCGGCATCCCAAAATTCTTTTGAAGATCTTCCACCTTGGTCTTTATAACATTCAGCTTGGAGTGAATAGTCAAGACAGAGAGACTCATATGGTTATTCTGGGAAGATTTTACCCATGGCGTCCAAAAGAAATTTCTGAGACCTTGAAACCTTATCATTTATGTGATCGTTGATCCCCTTGTAGATAGTATTTTATTTTGAGCAGAGAGAGTCAACGTTCAACACAGGCTGCTTGTCAATTTTGGTAGAAACTTCATTCACAATCTTCAGCACTTTTTCAATTTTACCATCTTGATTCATAAGGAACTTGGACATGGACTCCAATACTTTCACCATGTTGTGGCCTATGTCCTTAGTAATTTCAACTTCCTTAAGCACATTGGCTATCATATTATCGGTACTCCTCTTTATCTTGGCTTGCTCTTCACCAAGTTTGTGGAACTGTGTAGCTTGAGTTTCCATGGTGGAGCTCAAACTACTCAGCTGCTTAGCGTAGCGTCTACGCTACCCTTTATCTTTCCTATGACCACATTAGTGAGTGTAGTAGGCGTGGGGATAGAAGTAACCGCTGCCCCAAGCTGGGCTGTAGAATCTGACAAATTGGCTAAGTTCATAGCCATCTTGTAAACTAAACTTTTGGCACTTTCCTTAGCCAAATGATTTTGAATCACAAATAAACTTCATTGAATTTTCTCAAACTCCTCAAAGTAGAGAGATTCAGAGGGACATCCTGAATGTTTATCAATTTTAAGTAGCTTTGCCTTTAGTTTGGAAGACAAGCCCGTCAGTTCTAGGGTCAGTAGCAAATTGCTAACTACCTCATCCAACTCAGCATCAATTTTAAGAGTTGGGAATTTCTTCATTGCCAACCCTCTTATCTAAGCCAAGATGGATGCATCAGCCATGTCCTCTTGGACTGGCTTACTACTTGATTCAAGTACTTCACTGGCTATAAAATTTTCCTCAATACTAGGACCACTTGCTTTTCCTTGCTGAGTGGAGTTCTCAATATTAGGAACTTCTTTAACTAGAGAGATTAGAGGGGTTGAGGATGGGTTTGAAGAAGTTGGAGGTTTAGAGGTTTGTACAATTGAAGAAGAGGGAATGGGTTTAGACTTTATAGGGGAAGGAATTATTTGAATTTGGGGAATAGAAGAAGCAGTAGTTTGGGTATTGTTTGGAGATGTTTGAGGAGAGAATGTGTCTTAAGACTTGGTGGGAGAGGAAGGAATATTTACTACAGAAGAAGGTGTATTTAATGGTGAAGAAGGTATAATAACTGGGGAATTTACATTATTAGAAGGTGGAGGATTAATAGAAGAAGGTATTTCAGTATCTACAAGAGTAGAAACTAGGGATTTTGTAGGAGAATAGGGTTTAGGATTTACAGAAGAAAATGGGGTAGGATTTAAAGGTACCTCTTGGTTAATTGATTGATCTAAGGATTGATTAGATTGTGGTATCTCAAACTGAATAGGAATTTGCTCAATTTGAGTTAAAGTGGGTGTGGGGATCTTGGGATCAGGAAGATCAGAATCTTCTTGATGAAGGGGTAGGGTTCCTCCAACATTATCTTCGCTGCTCACCACTTGCATATTCTTTTGCAAGGGCCAGTTGGTGGCAGATCGCTTATAGTGAGTGCCTTTAGCTTTGGCAATGGCCTCATTAAGCTTAGTCGTAGCACTAGGATTGATTGTGTCCTCATCCTTAGACTTCTTAGAATCACCCTGCTCCTCAAATTCTTATGATAGAACAAGTTTACGCTTTCTTTGGCATAAGGTTTCCTCTTCCTCAGTCACATCTTCCTTCTCCTCAGCCTGCTATTTCACCTCAAATTCCCTCTAACCATGAGTCTTAGCCTTCATTTGCCTTGCTGAGGGTAAAATAGGTGCTTCTTCAGCCTTTGATTTAGAGGGGTTTCTTCAGCCTTATGACAGACCCAGTCTTAGGTAACAGCAGCTTGGCCACCAATTCATGGCACGATCTTACTATTCAGCTCATTCCAGACGTAGCAATCTCCCCTAATACATAGTTTGAGGGGAGTTCCCAATCTTCAAGGATAATAACAGTGTCTTCATCACCAATCTTACGAAGTTGAGTGCCTTTTGTGAGGTATGTTGAGGATGCTCCCAATCAACCTTGAGCAGATGAGGGTGGAATTTTCTCCAAATTCCACTAGCAGAACATCATTTAGGCCCTAAATGGTATAGAGATGGAAGTAGAAAGCCCTAATTAGTCTAGTAATAACAGGTCCTTCCATCTGAAGAAACTGGCTCAGGTTCTGCTACTTGATGTCCTATGCATGACTTGATTTCTAAGAAGACTCTTATAATCAACCTCATATACTGGGCCAAAATCCAAGTTATTCACCCAATCTACCTTGGTGAACAAAGTTCCTTCTTCCAAGGTAACTTTCTCCATTTTACCTTTAACGTTCACTATTAGTTTCTTGGTTGTTATGGATTGGAGCCTGAAAGTGGTTCTGGTAATTGCAATTTGAGAGAAAGGAAAGGATTTTTGAGAGTAAGAGAGTTAGGGTTCTTTGCTTTTGAAATAATTTGAATTCGCAAAAGCAGGTAACCTCTCTCTTCAACTCCTTTAGCTTTTATAGACAATTTGAACTCTCTAAGATACTTGGTGCTTCCTCAGCTCTAGATGAAAAATACCACTAAGATTAACACTTGATTAACCACCTTAGTAAAACGGTGAGTTTTGTAAAAAAATTTCTAATTCAAATGCACGTCTTTTGAATTAGTGGGCTTTTCATTTCAACCGCGAAACTGAATTTCACACTGTCACTTTAAAATTTAGATAGAGTTAAATGTGTGTCATCTCTTGCTGAATTAAGGCTTGCTTTTTAACACTTAGCCAAATTTCAAACTTCTTCTTCTTCACATGGGGTTCACCATACCAGTAAGTTACTTTACCATGAGACTAAGCATTCTCCAAGGAAATGGCATCCGCCTCTGGTGCTTTTCCTACCGAGCTTGTCTTTGCTATAATCAGCATCTATAAATCCTCTTGGAGTGAAATTCATGTCGTTGGAATTCCATATACCTGCTTCAATAGAGCCTTGCAAGTATATGAGAATCCTCTTGACAGTGGCTAAATGATATTCTCTAGGATCAGCTTGATAACGAGCACGGTAGCACACAACATACTATATGTCAAGCCTACTAGCTGTAAGATAAAGAAGAGAGCCTATGATTCTTCTGTAGAACTTGTTGTTTGTAGGTTTTCCAGCTTCATCTTTACTTATGATACTATCAGTGACCATGGGAGAGGACATTGACTTCGAATGCTCCATGTCAAACTTCTTTAGGACTTCTTTGGCATATTTCGCTTAACTGATAAAGATTCCATCTTCAATCTACTTATTTTGAAGACAAGGAAAAAAATTGAGCTCTCCCATCATCATCATTTCAAACTCGCTTTTGATCTGCTTGCTGAATTCCTTGCACAACTTCTCATCAGTTACTCCAAATATGACATCATCAACATATATCTGGACAAGCAACACATCTTCTTTTCTTCGCCTGATAAACATAGTTATATTTGCTTTTCCTCTTTCATAGCCTTTACTGATCAAGAAATTAGTCAGCCTCTCATACCAAGCTTTGGGAGCTTACTTGAATCCATAGAGAGCTTTCTTCAGTTTAAAGACATGCTCAGGATTCTTCAGATCTTTAAAGCTTGGACTGGTAAACATAAACTTCTTCTTGAATGAATCCATTTAGGAATGTGCTTTTAACATCCATTTGAAAAAGTTTAAAATTCATATGAGATGCGAAAGCACATAGGATTCGAATAGCTTCAAGCCTGGCTATAGGAGCATAAGTCTCATCATAATCGATGCCTTCTTGCTAATTGTAGCCTTTGCGCAACAAGCCTGGCCTTATTCCTAACAATAGAGCCATCTTCATCTAGCTTGTTCTTGAAAACCCATTTAGTGCCATTTTTTATTTCCCTTTAGGCTTAGGAACTAGATCCCAAACATCATTGCGCTTGAACTGATCAAGCTCCTCTTGCATTGCGATCATTCAATAATCATCTCCTTTTGCATCTTTGAACTTCTTGGGTTCAATAAAAGAAATGAACGTTGGATGACTCAGCATCCTTCTATGCTAACCTCTTATCATCACTGGATTATGGATATCATCAACTATGTTGTCAAGAAGATGGTTGTGATGAGTCCTAATCTCCCTTATTAGACTCGGATCAATAGTTGGAGGATCTTTAATGGGTTGTTGAGGTGGAGGTTGATCTTAGCCATCATTGACAGAGAGATCATGATCTTCTTTGACTTCCTCAGCTTCAGGTTCTTGTGCTGGGTTATGCAGCACAAAGAGTGGCATACTGAGTTGATTTCCTTGTTGGATTACTCCTTCATCTTCATCAGATGGACGTCTCTCTGCAATGTTAGTTTAATCAAAATTCACATGCATAGACTCCTCTAACAGGCTGGTATACTTGATATATATTCTATATGCCATGTTGATAGTTGAGTATCCTAGAAAGATACCTTCATCAAACTTAGGATCAAACTTACCTAACTTGTCCTTAGTGTTAAGAACAAAACATCTACAGCAAAATGATTTGAGATGATCAATCTTAGGCTTGCACCCTTGCCAAAGATCATAGGGTGTTTTATCTAGAATTGGGCGAATTAAAACCTAATTCAAGATATAACAAGATGTGTTAATAGCTTTTCCCCAAAAGTACTTTGGTAGATTATTATCACTCAATATGGATCGAGCCATTTCAACTATGTTTCTATTCTTCCTTTCTACAACCCCATTTTGTTATGAGTATAAGGAGAAGAGAAGTTGTGGTCAATGCCATATGCTAAACAAAATTCTTTGAATTGAAAGTTCTCAAATTCACATCCATGATCACTTCAGATTCTACTGATTTTAGTTCTTATTTCATTCATTATTTGATTACTAAGCTTGATAAAAGATTCATATGTTTTGTCTTTACTACTCAGTAAGAATACCCAAGTGAATCTTGTGAAGTCATCAACAACCATTAATGAGAATCTCTTTACACCCAAGCTCATGGGCTGAACTGGTTAGATCACCTCTAATGGTTGCTTAGTTACTATGTGATTAAAGCTCATGGGCTGAACTGGGCTGAACTAGGTGGATCAGCTCTAATGGTTGCTTAGTTACTATGTGATTAATTTACCTAAATGATTTCTTAACCTGCTTGCCAAGTTGGCAAGCTGAGCAAAATTTATCCTTTTCAAAGCTGATGCTAGGTAACCCTACAACTAATTGATTTTTACCAGTTTAGACATAATGTTCATATTTATATGACCCAACCTTCTATGCTAAAGCACTAATTATCCTCCTTAAATACAAGACACATATGTGGAGCTAGGGGATAAATCAATCTTATAAACATTATTGATTCTAGGAGCAAAGAGAATAGTAGAATCAATCTTATAGTCAATAACTAAGCATCCTGCTAAGTTGAATGTGACCTTTCTACCTTAGTCACAAAGCCGGGCTACACTAAGCAAGTTGAACTTGAGTCTTTTGACCAGAGAAACCTCTTCAATTGAAGGAGAGACACCTACAGTGCCACAGCCCACAATCTTCCCTTTTTTGTTATCTCTGAAGCCAACACTTCCATTTCTTTTACACTACAATGAGATGAACTGACTTTCCTCTCCCGTCATATGCCTTGAGCATTTACTATCCAAATACCACATTCTAGAGTTATTAGCAGATCTAAGGCTCATCTGCAAAATAATTATGTTTTCTTAGGTACCCATACTCTCAAGCTGTGTCCTCCCTTGTTAGCAGTGCTTAGGTACTCCAATCATACTCGTTGTGATAACCATTTTTATACCTTTAATGTATTGTAGCATATTTAGCTTTTCCATAAAATCGCACAACATTTTTGCTTTGGGTTGGCTCGCTTTCTTCTTTGTAGAGTAATTCTTACTCTTAGAATTGTGAGTTTGATTATTCAGAGTTTGACTGTTGGCTGGAGGAGGAACTCATTCCTTCTTTAAAGCTATTATCTCAGGAGTCAACTCATCTAATTGCTTAGTGAGCTTGCTGGCATGATAGTCCTGGTACTCAGCTTTTTCTTGAAGAAAGTGGATGTCAAGAGACAAAGAAGTAATAGTGTCTTCCTGGTCTTCACTTCTCCTCACTAGCTCTTTGATGTTTTTACCAGACTTGTTAGTTAGTTTTATGACATCAAAGAGTACATGGGTGAACTCTTCTAATGACAAAGGGATTTCAGGATGTACCTCAAATTGAGGAGATTTCCCTTTGTTGCGCTCAGCTTCAAAGTCAGCAATGGTTTGACTTCTACCTGAGGTAGATGTTGAGCCTTCACCCCTTTCATTCTTAATGGCCATCAAGTAGAGGTTGGTGAAATCAGTTACTTCTTCATCGGATGACACAGATTCTTCTAAATCACTCTAGTTAGCAGCATGTGCCTCATTCTTCTTTGCGAACCTCTTCTTGTATCAGTCCTTATTGGTCTTTGGACAGCTTGACTAGGCATGACCTTTCTCTCCATAGCTAAATCATTTGATATCTTTGCTGTGTTCCTTCTTGAGTCCTTCCTCAGCTCCTCCTCGGTGCTGAGTTGACTTGATTTTAGCAGGAAACTTCTTCTTGTTGAACTTCCCATCCTTCTTCATGAAGCGCTTGAAACGCTTAGTTAGAAGGGCCATTTTCTCATTAGAATTGTAGCTTGTGGATTCATCAAAGGAATCAACTTTCAGGATAATGGCTTTTCCCTCTCTTTCCTTACCTTTACTCCCTTTGGAGCCATCAATATATTTACTTAGGCTCATCTCCTGAGTCAGTAAGGTGCCTATCAACTCATCATAGCTGTAGGTCTTTAGATCATGAGCCTCATCGATCATGCTCTTCTTCTCATCCCACTCTATGGTAAGAGTGTAGAGAATCTTCTTCATCAGCTATTCCTCGATAAACTCCTCGCCAAGACGCTTCAATTCATTAATGATGTTAATGAACCTGGTATTCATCACCTGAATACCCTTGCTGGCACCCATCTGGAACATCTCATACTCTCGTAGTATGAGGTTAATCTTAGACTCCTTGATCTTGTCAGTTCCTTCATAGGTTATCTCCAAATTCTTCCAGATATCTTTGCTACCTCACATCTTGAGACCTTGTTGAACTCTGTAAGATCTAGCCCATAATGTAAGTAATTGATGGCTGTGGCATTCTCTTTGAGAAGCCTTAGTTTAGCATCATCATAGTATTCTGGATTAATTAGAACATGTTCCTCATTCATAACTACAGTAGGAATTCATGAACCAAGCTTGATAGTGAGCCATGCTCGCATGCTTTGAGATTGGATGAATTTTTTCATGCGATTTTTCTAAAACATGTAGTGATTACCGTCGAATAAGGGTGGCCTAGTTATAGACATTCCCTCCTTCACGAACACTATCTATCCTAAGCTGGAACTATTGCTATTGTAAGCCATTTATCGATCTTTAACTCAAAGACGATTAGTCAATAAGTTGAGCACTTACTCTGATACTACTTGTTGGTCTCTTTGTATTTGTTCCTGCATCAGTTTATCAACTAACAGTAGAAACAATCATACAACCAATAAAGTAAAGTTAAGAAGATCTTAACTTGATATGACAAATCTTGTAATTTTTTATTCATTATAAAATACTTAGTCAGTACATAATATATGTCTTGAACTAAGATTACAATCTAAGTCCTATTACAAGAAATGTTTATACTACTGGATACAAGGCTTATTTGCAATTTCTAGAGGAGTGTCCAAGATTCTTATCTTGATTAGAGGATGGTTTCTGTTGTTTCTGTTGCTGTTGATGATGTGGAGTATGCGGCAGATACTGAGGTCTCCTAGGAAGAGATCCCTTGTTAAAATTTGTAATTTTGAGAGCGTATTTAGCTACCTTTTGTTGGTCCTTAAACGGCTTAATTACACAATAGAGGGGGGGGGGTGAATACTGTTCTTGGTTACTTTTAGGATTTTATAAAATATTTACCAAGTTAAAGTTTTTATATGCAATGTGCTAAGTAGTGCGTGCTAAGTTGGTTTAAAAACTTATAAACTACTCAACTTTGCTGGCACGGTTTATCTTCATCGTATGATGAGTACTCTACTTAGAACGAATTTATTTTTCAAGCAAAATGATGAAATGATAGAGCTATATGATAAAGTAGAAACGCGATAAAGGCACAAGTAAGGTTAGAACTTCAACACCTGAGATTTTATCCTAGTTCGGCCCCTAGCCTACCTCCAATCCCCGGATTCCTTTCTGAGCTTTAATCCACTAGTGACTTCGTTCCTTCCCTAGGCGAAGAAGCCTTTATAGTAGGTAGACTCTTTTGTAGAAATTACCTTTCTTTCTAACTATCTCTCAAACGATACTTTGGGTACCCTTCCTAAACCGTCACTTAGATTTCTAAAAGAAATTTGCTAACTGAGGAATTCAACTTATAAAAGTTCATTCCTTTATAATGTTAAATCTAAATTGATTTTTCTTTCTCTATTACTAATAGATTTGAACAATGAATGTTTGCTAATTGATTGATTTGGAATTTCTTGAAGCTGGGAGTAAATGAACAAAGTTTCAGCTCTTAAAGAAATTAGACATGATTCACCAAGTTTGAACGTCAACTCTAGTCTTCTATTTATAGTTGAAGCTCTTGGAATTAGCATTTGCAAACTTCTCATCCTAACAGCTCTTCAATTTCTATTCTCTTCAAATCTTTCAAATTTTCTCGTTGGAGATGAATTCTAAGATGTTTAGAGATAGAGATTTCAAACATTGAAGCGTTATATAATTCCATTGACAAAAACTCGTTTATCTTCAAGCAATCTATTTTGATAGAGAGGCAAGTGAGATGAAACGTTACCTTTTGTCATTAGTTATCTTTTTGACATTTTTGGAGGTGCACGAAGACATTGAGAAGTGGCACATGTCAGAGGATTCCTTTTATCATGGACTTTAGTGAGGAATATCTAACATTCCGTACTGATACCTTTTGAATGTGAGGACCATAAGAATGTCTTCTTTAATTTCAGCATTTTTTCTCCTAAAAAGCATCAAAGGAATATTCCGTTTCTCACAGGAAACGTTAGCAGCACAAGTGTCAAATATTCTCTAAGTGTCTAAGGAATACAACTTTTTATTTCTAAAAAGCTAACTAAGATTATACTTGGTACTCAATTAATTTCACTATCCTAGACAATTTATTATTTCCAAAAAGTTTAAGTACTGTGAAGTACTATTAACTTGGGTT
The DNA here is from genome assembly GCA_949673415.1 of Euphorbia schlechtendalii. NCBI lineage: Eukaryota > Viridiplantae > Streptophyta > Magnoliopsida > Malpighiales > Euphorbiaceae > Euphorbia > Euphorbia schlechtendalii. The sequence continues at coordinate 24,453 of CATIWQ010277582.1, read as the reverse complement.
CAATACTCTATATAGTGGTAATTTAGCATATCATCTTTGTGATTTTACTATTTATTACCTTTTGGACCTATTAAATTTATGTTCTAATGGTTCAGATCCATTTGCATTGTTCTTCTTCCCTTTTTAGATATTCGAATGTAAGTTAACATCTATTATCTTAAGAACTATCTCCTTAAGACTTTCCTTATGTCAAATGCATTTAGAAAGAATCTTGGATATTAGAAGAACAATTTCGACCATTTCCAAGAAATTTGTAACTACATTAAATGAACTAATTCTAGAAGAATAGGTTAAATGCATCACATATGTTGCCACTCAAAGCGAAGAATCGATCACTAGTTAGAACTTCTTTCAATTTAGTGATCAAACTTGAACATGTCTCTCTTACATGAATTACAGCAATTAAATCACTTATAGCACTAAGAAAAAAGATATAGGTAATTGAACTCTTCCTCCCCCATGAAAGAAACAGATGCTTGTTTTGCCTGAATTGGTTTGTGCCACTCTCTTGAACTCATACACAACATTGCTCAAAGTATAAGAGTACTCTTTATTCCTTAAGCACAAACTCAAACTTCAACCTCCAAATAACTGAATAACTATCGTTAAGAATCTAAGTCTGCTACATATAAATTCATAGTTGATGCCATTACTTATATTCTTTAATGACTAAACACGTATACAAGAATTTATGTCAATTACTATGAGCAATTGCGTGTTAATTACTATTGACTTGAATACAAACTTTTCAAGAAAATGTGAGCATACAACCCCAGTTTCGAAAAAGATATAAAAACCTCATCATCTACTAGGTGAAAACACTTGCATTTAATTCAGTTCGATTCATCATACAATAGTAATTATATGTGTTTATATTGTTTGTTACAGTTATTTTTACTATAGGTTATATCATTAAATGCACTTTAGACCTGTTGTCTTTAATTAGTTCACTTAACTAATGGCATTTAACGATAAATATTGGATAACTTTATTACGCATAATTATTGAAACTAATTTGGAATTCAATAGAGCATATTAGTCCTAAAAGTTTTATTAAAGATTTAATTATTTTATGTATTTTATCTATCTTTACACAAGCATAAAGTATAAATACATTAACAATATATAAATCAAATAAATCACTTAGATTAAAGCATAATAAAACACAATCCCAAAACTATACAATTACAAAACGTGCATAAAACTTGTCATTAAAAAATATAAATAAACAAACAAACACATATTAATGATGTTAAACAAATGACAATGACTTATATTGTCAACCACCATATAATATACTTAACGTGTGTAATTATTTTACGTCTTATTGGAATTAAATTATACACCAAGGTCTCGTTTGTTTGCAGGAAAATATAATGCAGGTAAATATTTTCCGAATTTTCATGCGTTTGTTTGATTTGAAAATAAGTTAAAGGAAAATATTGTGCAAGTTAACATGAAAATGTAGCGTAAATAATGGAATATGTTTTCCCATAAAAAAGATGGGAAAATATATTCCCTTACTTTTCTTCTTCACCTCCTATACTATTACTACCTTCACTTCTTCCACCTACACAAACATATCCATCATTATCTCCACCTCGCTACCGCCACCATCACCACCACCTCCTCTATACACCGCTGCCACCACTACCACCACCACCTCCACCTCCACCCCCACCCAGACATCAACATTTCCTTTACTACCACCACCACCATTTCTTCCACCCACACCAACACATCCATTGCTTCCCCACTCTATTATCGCTATCACGATCACCACCACCTCCTTCATTCATCGCCGCTACCATCACCACCACTCCCTCCACCACCAACCCCACTAACACATCCATTTCTTCCTCAACATCGCTATCACTACCGTCACCATCACCACCACCTCATCCACCCCACCACCACCACTTCCTCCACATATATTATCACCACTTCCTCCACTCCTCCATCACCATTACCTCCACTGTTACCACCAAATGCATCTCCTCCATCTACATTTATTTTTATATAAAAATGTAACTCATAGTTATTATAATATAATTTTTATATAATAATTATGATGCTATATTTTACATATTTTAATAAGTTATGTGTACTTGTATATATAAATAAGTTAAACTAGGATTTTGTATAGTGAAATTTGTGATTGGAAAATATTTTTCAGAATTATAAACAAACATAAAAAAATATTTTACAGTGATGTAACCAAACATATGAAAATATTTTATTTTCCTGCATAATATTTTCCCTTACATAACATTTTCCTGCAAACAAACGGGGCCTAAGTATTACAATCTAAAAATTACAACATCTACTATGATGTTCATAAATGATCACCCTAGATCAACTCATTAGATTTAGAGTTCTTTCATTTAATTGAACTTGGTGATAACAAATCAAATTATTTTAAAAGAACCCGAATGTCCAATTATTAAATAATTTGATGATTTAAACAAATTGAAAATTTGATTTGTAAAACCATGTTTTACAAAGTAATAAAATTATTACACACAAAAACATAATACACTATGTATTATATGTAAATACGATTAGTACATTTTTGAGAATCGATTTTCTCAAGTTCCTATTGGCTCTTTTCCGCTGAATAGATACTAGGGATTATGTGGGGTTTGCATCATTACTGACCATCTACAACATATGTCAAAAGGTCATTGTTAATTATTACAGAAATAATTAACTTAAATATATTATCAAAATATATTTATATAATTTATACCACGTACAAATTAGAGTTTAATTATCATATACTACCTCCCTTTTTTAATAATTGTCTTTTTGGAGTCTTTGAAATTTTTTTAAATATATGTCATTTTAGGTTTTCAATGCACATTTTATCCATTTTACCCTTATTTAATGCACATTGAAAATTATAAAAAGAATAAAGTATCCAATCAACTTTCAAATTTACAAAAGTCATAGGGGTAAATAGGTATTTTTATTGTTTTAATTAATGTGACATTGTTATTGGAAATCAACCTTAAAGTGACAATTATTTAAAAAGTGAGAGAGTAAATAATTAACAAAATCATATTTTATATTATCACAAATAAATAATTTAATCATTTAGATCATTAAAGTACATTACTAAAAATACTTAATTAAACTTATATGACACATATATATTTAAAATAATCATCACACAAATAATTAAAAGACCTACTACATATATCACTAAAATATATTCAATGAGATTTTTCCTCACATTTATAATTTAATATAAATATTAAAAATAAATTAGATATTAATGATATATTTTCATTCACGTAATTAATACTCTATATAAAGAAAATGATTATAAAATTTAATCAACACATGAAAATTTTTCAATTATTTTCCATTAGATTCTAAGTTATTTTCTAACCAATAGAAATATTTTAAAAATTTGGAAACTAATTTTCCATAATTTTTAAGCATTTAATAACATAAAATAAATGAAAAAAAAATATTTTTTTGAACCTCAAAATATTCTGAAAAATTACAATTAAATCCAAAAGATATGAAAATGTAGGGGTAGAAAAAATTTCAGATCAAAACAACATCGTTTAGAAGCCAATATCGCGAAAACATATACAAGTCGTCCGATGAGTGCCACGTGTCTGTCAACGCGTTGACTACCACATGGCGGCCTGCCATTAGCCAGTCAACCTAAGATGGTTGAGCGACTGCCACATGGAAGTCAAAGCGTTAACTGCCATGTGGCACCCTGCCATTGGTCAGTTAACCTGTTATGTTTAACCGAATGCCACGTGGTGTAATAAAGTTGCACCATGTGTGATCGGTTAACCGCCAAGCCATGTGGTACATTCTGGTTGCGTCTCGTATACACCACGCACTACCTTCCGGTGGATTTCGGTCATCGAAATTTGACAGTTCAACTTATTTTAGCTTTTCGAGTCCATTAGTACGGTTCATCTTACAAAAAAATGAACGGAAATTTGATGTTTACACAAAACGTGTAAATCGAAATAATTTCCAGCGAAAACACTTAATTTCCAGCTAGAATCGTATTCAATCACTAAATTCATGCGGTTTGAACACCGGAATGACAAAATTCCTAGAAAATCATGCCCACAACATGTGAATTTCATTAAAACGCTCAAAAAACACTAATTTTTCTCCATTTTCACACTTTATTCGTGTAATTCTTGAAAAACACAAAATCGAATTTCGAAAACAAAATTTTCAAAATTTCGGAATGTGTGAAAACAAATTATCACATAAAAACATCACAAAAAACAACCTGCTCATGATACCATTGATGGAAAACATAAATAGGAAACATATTTTGATTCTAACCTTTTCCGTATGCCCAAGATCGAAGAATGTCCCATCGAACGCTGAATCTGATCCATCTCACTGTGTGACGGAGTATGGATGTATATCCAAAACTTTTATAATGGCAAAGATCGATAACGATCATTTTGCAATGTTTTCATCGCGAGAGGAAAACCCGGGAGAGAGATTATGGGATGATACCAAAATTGATTGGAAAAATAATTCTCATTAATTCTATGTGTATATACACTTTGATTTCCTTATAGAGGAAATAGAAATTGATTAATTGCAATTAAGTTTTCAAACTCTTGATTATTTGCAATTATTTCCTTAAAGTACAACTTTTCAATTTAGTCCAAATAACTAAATTGGATCGGATCATTTAACCCAATTGAACCCGCTCACGAGCAGACCGGGTATATCCAACATGTAACAATCAAGAAAAGAGGCAGAGGGAAGGTGGGGTCCGGTGGGGGTGATAGAATGGTACAATATAGCAATGTGTCCGAATGACTTGGGGTGGGAGGGATATGCTTTGAATTCAATAGTGTGTATTGGTTCCATCACACCAACTTTTTTAATATATAAAATAATTTTCCTTCTAATTTTATTTCATTTTCCTCTCTTCTTTTATAAAAGTTTTAATAACTGATGGAAAACATAAATTGAATCGAATTCTGAATCTAACCTTTTTCCGTATGCCAAGATCGAAGAACGTCGCATCGAATGCCAAATTAGATTAATCTCATAGTTTTTCGGAGTATAAATATGTATCCACAACTTCTGCAGTGACGAAAATTGATAATGATCGATTTCCAATGTTTTCGTTGTGAGACGAAAAGCTCGGGAGAGAGAAAATGGTTGGAAATTGATAATGAATTGATTCCATTAGAAAAAAGAAAGAATTCTATTCTGTTGGAAATCTCCATCTGTATTAGATTCAAAAGTACTAAGGGACTTTTATGACTTAGTCGATTTCTAGTATGGGAATTGGATTCCACATATGGTTTTACAAAAGCGGTTTAAGTTATTAAATTCAAACTTATAGACATAGGTGCAATGACTTAAACATGGACCTTGTTTATTTTGCATGCTACGTTATGATATACCCGTCTCGAGCATGTTCCCTTAGATTTAATAATTCCAAATAGCTCGAAATTATTATTTTCATAATTATATCCATCATATAAGACCTAGACTAGGGCGAGATTAGTGGCACTAATAAAATCCCCACAACAATATTAAAGCGGTATATAGTCTTCCCGTCATAAATCGTGATACAAACTTTATAAATGGATATAAGAACATGTACAACATACCTTTCCTTAACATGTATTTGGTCATGAGACTAGATGGGGTTAATGCCTTAACCAAAATGGGTTAGTTTTCCATATTATTGGAGCTAATTCCAGGGAGACACATTTAAGGAGTCATACAATTGGGTACGCACGTCTTGAGAAAGAGAACTTTAATGGATTAGCAATTGCATGAGATGCAAATGGATGGGTTCCAACGATGGTTGTCTTGTTATGGCTTGACCTACTATAGTGGGGGTCATGATGAGTGGCTATAGTCTTACCTACTAAGGAAAATTGGTTGAACCAAATTTCCCGAATTTAAATAGAAGGGGCTATTTTAATGTTGAGAAAATAGTAGGAATTATGTATTTAATTAAAGATCTTATATTAAATGCATGTACATATACTAATGTCTAAATAAATTCTATCTTATATTTGTGTTGAACAATAAATTCGAACATAAGTCTCTATCCGATACTTGACAATAACTTGACAGAGATCAATTTTGATGACTGGTTCAAAGCTCTTAGAAAGGAGCTTGAGAAAAGCCACATGGATTATATTCTAGATAGTCAATCCTAATGTTGAGGCTTCTATCCAAGAGAAAAGAAGTATATCTTAAGCACAAGAAGGATGCTTTCGTGAAGTATATCTTAAGCACAAGAAGGATGCTTTCGTGGTGTCACTAGTGATGCTCAAAACCATAAGTTTGAAGCTTAGGAAATAGCATGAAGGTATGGACCTAAAGTCCATGTTGATTCATCTCAGAGGACTTCATGAGGGCATGAAAGTTGAATGAAATGAAATGTTGAGATTTCTCTATAACTCTAGGAAAGATGATGGGATCCTGGCCACTAAGCGACGCATAGAAAACTTACAGTATTCAAGGAAATTGGCTCAGATTGGAATCAATATAGATTTCAACCATGACATACAGCTTATGATAAAAAGTTTGTTTGATAAATATTCATCCTTTGTGAAAGATTATCTTATATCAAGGAAGACCAGCAAGACATCTAATTTTATGCGAAAACTTATAAGTTTTGAAGAAGGTCTATGGGCTAAAGGAATAGGTACCTTGGTAAGTAGAACTTACGTCAAAGGTAAAGGTTTAAAATTAATCAACACGAAGGTAAAAAATGTTGTTATTGAAGAGGAGAATCCCAAAGGAATATGTTTCGTGTGCGAAAGGCCCGAACATTAGAAATGTGATTGCAAAGCTCTGATTTTTGAACAAGTGAAGAAGAAGCCAAGTGAGGCATATACTTCATGTATGTTCATGATAGAGAGTTTTTCTACAGTTCCCTATGACTCTACTTAGGTATTAGATATTGGTCATGGTACTCATATCTGTACTTTTGTGTAGGGATTACGAAATAGTAGTGATAAGTGTATAATTACACTTATTATCTTGGCTTTTTTAATCATAAAATGACATGGTTTAAAGTCATTTTATACTTCATATAAAAGATTTCGCGTGGTATGTAGCTATTTTTTATGCAAGTGCAGAAACTAGGTGAATCTTGGGAGTAAAATGATCAAAGATAGAATTCTATGTGAAAAAGGTGCAAAAAGATGAGAGGAACACAAGGAATTGGCTTAGGATCGAAGTTGTCAAAGATCGGCAAAGTTGCAAAGTAGAATCATGAAGAAAAGCACATGTCACGATCGTGACACCCATTCGCAGTCGTAACTTGTCATTCTTCATAAGCAGAAATTGCCAATAAATATTCACGATCGGGACATGTATATCACGCTTGCGACTTGTGACGGTTATGGATAACTATTCTCAATTACCAACCATCGGATAAAAATGATCAACCACCATCAACTGCCACCAACTATCAAATGAAAAGACACCTTTTGGAAGTAATCCAATCATGAAAAGGTCCCTATCCATTTAAGATGAGGATGAAACTTTACATCCAATCACAATGAAGTGATGTAACCCTTCGCTAATGGACACGACTCTTCGTTTGGATAGACGCAACCCTTCGCACTTTATAAATAGGGTTCAAAACCAACCAATTTCGTGGCATATGGTAGAGAGCATAATAGATGATATGCGTGATACACATTAGAGAGTGAAAGTTATAGATTTCGCTAGTTCAAATTGTTAGAGAGAAAAATGTATAAGTGATTCGATTCTTATTTCGATCACTAGATTTCTCCACATATTCAAGCGATTATTGTATGAGTTTAATTGCAAAGCACTTATCAATAAAATTTTCTATCCTTCAACATTCATTTATTTGATATTCACGAAGAATACCATCCTAGTAGAGGTTCTGAACAAGTCGAGAGCAAATTCAAAGTAGACGTAGGAATTACGGAATTGATGACTCCCATTAAAGGGTGGATACGGTTTGATCAACTTTAGCTTTCACTTGCATACCTTACAACTTTACTTTGTTTTCTACTTATACTTTCTATTTCGAAGTTTATGATATGTCTATGTGCCATGATGAGTATTTTATCTTGCGTCATTTATATTAATCAAGTTATATGCTTTAGAGTTGACTTTAAGAGTGATTTCAGGGTTAATATGATTATGTATAATCACCGAATCTATTATTATAATGATGTTTAGTGAGCTAACATTTTTGGAGTGGTAACTTGCTAGATATGGCTATGTGAGAGCGACCCGTACTAAGCATAGTATTATTGTTATCCAGGTTCTTATAAGTGTCATAATTTGTTTACCCTAGATTTAGAAAAGTCATTTCATGTGTTGTTCTGGGTGAATTATAGGATATTTGGGCATCTAGAATCGAGTTTATTGAAGTTATCTAGTGTTTAAAACAACTTTGATTACTTTCCATATTTTACTCTACTATACTTGTTCTTAAGGAATATCTATATGCTTCACATCTAATATATTCATGCATCTGTTTACCATTCAAAACCCTTAACTTTCAAACTATTATATTTTCTTTCATCCCATAACTCTAGTTGGTCCTTACAACCAAATTCCTTCCTTGTGGGATTGATATCTTTTACAACTACATTGCAACTGTATGCTTGCAGTTATCATCATTTTTTTATTTGATAAGTGGTATTGACAACACCTGTTCATATTAAGAACTTTTATATTATCAGTAAGAAAGTGGGGAACAAGTTTTTGGCACCGTTGCCAGGGATAAGCCTTTCAGAATGAGTATAGCCAAAATCTTGTGAACAGGTTTTTGGCTTGCAAAGAGGGAAATGGACCTAAGAGTTGAAAATGGAGCATGATAGCCGTAGGGACATATAGCCTTTGTTTGCCTAGAGGTCTAGTTTTAATTTTGAACAATTGCTATTATATTGCTGCTGTCACTAAGAATATTATTTCTATTGCACTTTTAGCAACATAGGGATTTGAAAAAAAAATTTTCTAATAATAAATGTCATGGTTGCGATAGCAAGGCAAGCCTGCAAGGGCTTGCCTTGCGTTGGACCTGCGGGCTAGTGACCAGCGCGGCTAACTCGCTAGTGGGATGGGAATATTCCCATCCCACTTTGAGTTTGAGGGGGAATCAAACACTCCCCTTTTTCCCTACATATAGGCCTCCAACTCCTCTTTATTTAACACTTCAGCTCAACTTTTCTCTCTGAGCTCGACATCTCTCTCCGTTTTTTTATGTGAGATCTTTCACTAGTTTCTCCAAATAACGAAGAATACTTTTGAAGGCTCTTTCTAAAGTGAGCCTTCTTGGTTTATTTTCGGGTTGGTCTCTGAGCAGTCTAGCAGCTGCTGTTTACTAACGGGTTCTTCCTCAACGAGGTTTTGGTCGATGAAGATCCGTGTGAATCAATCATAGAGTCTATCCTAGTTTGGAAGCTCGTTCTAACAATGTTCTACCGAATTTCTTTAAGGGAACACCGCTACCAAAGAAAGAGAAAGAACGCATCAGCTGGTAATGTTCTAAAATTAGATGCTAGGTTTCTTTTATAAGCTTTATAAAACTAAAAGCATCTATGGAACGTTTTAACTTAGATTATATCAATCATGGCATGCTTAGGAGATCCTTAGATTAAGTTTAAGTTTTGAAATTTTTCTTGCAACGTTTGCATGTTCAATTACTGTCTTGATTAACCAGCAGACATCTCCTCATGTTACTTAGTCTATAACTTACGGATACTTGACATTGATATACGTATTGTTATTACGAAATTTCAGGTCTATCACATAAGATATCGATGTTTCACTATCTTTATAAATAGTAAACATTTTATTTAGATCACTCAGCATAAGAAGACTCAATAGAATCTTTTGTTTAAAAAAATCTTTTATCATATTTGGAAAAACTCAATTTTACCCTTAACCTTCGCTAATATGCACATATGCATTCTATAAGGTCTATTTCCTTGGTTAAATACATTATAGTATAACTAATGATCATATACAAGAATCTTACAATTTTCTTAACCTTCTTCTAGTGCTCTTTTACTGGAATAAACTAATGTATTACTTCAATGCACACAACATGAGTTATATTAGGTCTGGAGTATAACATAGTATATGTAATCCAATATATGAAATATTTTCCATATCCTCCCACTTGTTAGAAGTTTCAGGACATATACTTACACTAAGAATCATATTCTTAGTCATCGGAATAATTATGGGTTCATAATTCTGCATATAGAGTCTTTCTCAAACTCTTTTTGTGCAAGATGCTAGAGATAACGATACTTATTATCTTATCCATCCATTTAGATCTCGATTCTAGGACCTATGAGACCTTTCCATGACTTACATCACAAAGTTACTCGACACCCAATCTTTTACTAGTATGGTATATACACAATATTTCTCATTTACCATTCTAAATACCATATCCTTAAAATCTCATGAGATTATAAATTAAATTATCAATTCAAGAAACCTCGTGTTTATAATCTTTGGGACAAATCCTTTTAATTTTTCCATATAGATCTCTCATGAAAATTCTCCCATGAGAATAGTGGTCCATACACCTACTTGATGTAACTTTAAGGAAGATAATACTGCTAAAGTTGAAATGATTCATATAGATGTAATTATCGTAATTGGAAAGAATATATTCTTAAAACATACTGTTATCAGTTTGAATATATGTATCCCTTAACTATAAGCTTAATGTTTTTACTTTACATTGGGAATCTACTTGTTCTCAATATTTTTTTTCCTTTAGGCAAGTTAACTTAATTCTTCTTCCATCACATGTAACTATTCATCTCAATTTAAACACTTAATTTTTAGGGTTTGAACAATTTTCCATTTTATTAATTACTTAGGCTCTGTATCTTCGTAAATATGTCTAATATATTTATCATACCTTGGAACTCTTCCTTTTAAGCTCATTTTTGTGTTCCCATTCGAGTTAGAAATATTAATGATCTAAGCTCACACTTGAGTTAAAAAAATTGACTCCCACTTGGACCAATAAGTTTGGCTCCCACTTGGACCAATAACAGTTTGGGTTCTTGGTTCCCTCATAGAACAAGATCCCATATAAATGTGATTATTATAAACCAATACAATTGAATTACTCCAACTTGAAGATATATCCAAAACATTAAGTTCAAGAATCTTAATAAAAGGACATGTTTTTGCTAATACACCTAATATACAGAACTAATTTCTAAGAAATTGATATTTCGTGATTCAAAATTTTAGAAATACAAATCTATCTGTATTCTTCCCCATAAAAATTTATCCTTTTGAAATGTAAAAGTATCTTAAAAGACACTCCATCTACCTCTTGGATCCAATTTTCCAAATTCTTTAAGATAGTGTGGGAGTTAGTGATCAACTCTAATGTCATAACCAAGATAAATTTGTTATACTTCCATTCCATGTCACATATGGGTTAGAAAAGACAGACTTTGAAGGTACTTGGTTCAGTACATATACTTAACCATTGGAAGAAGAGTCAACTTTCTCCTTTCATGAATTCTATACTTATATAGAATTTAGGGATGAACAATGAATGTTCAATCCCTTCATCACATAAAACTATAAGCTTAACTAAAAAGTACTTTTTACCACTTCAATTCCAATGCTTTAAAGTCAAATCCAATTAATTTATTACTAGATTTATAAATCTTTTAATAGCTAGAAGCTTCAGATTTATAGGTAATCAAGTAGGTGGTGTCATAACAAGTATGAACATCATTTTACGTGAAGAACAATTAGGCTTATGCCTTACCTTCATGTCTATTGAATCACATATATCAGAATGAATAAGTTGCAATTGATTTTACTTCTAGTTCCTTTTAAAATGGAGTATAATTTTGCTTTCCTCTAAATGGAACTCATCACATGGTGATAATTTAATCTTTACAGATTATCAATCACATGAAGTTTAGATGACATATTCTTCATAGCTTATGTGACACAATTGTCTATACGATATACTAAGATTTTCTTCTAAAAGAAAAGTTAGTCTGTGAAAAACTAACATTATCCGCTTGATAAATTGTAATGCACATTCATTATAATAAAACTATTTATCTAAGAACTAGACTTATAAATCTATGGTGGAGAAATGAAAAAACTTAATCGTTGGAAAAATTAAAGATGAACCTATTTTTCAATAAAACCATATCACAAATTTAAATTTTGACAAATAATATGTACAGCACATTAAGTAGCTATTGGGTTTGCGCTCATTGCAAATATAGTCTACATGTGTTAATTTATAAAACTTCAACTCATTTTGATGTCAATATAAATTTAATATATTTCTCATATAGGTTTTCAAAAGTACACAAAGTTACTGTGGTCCATGCTCATATCACATGTTGCATTTGAATCAATAATCCACAAAGAAAAAACTTCCATCACCAAAATTAAGCACAGTAGAATATAATTCACTTTAAACATATTACGTGTGCCAGGTTAGGCTTAGTGTTATGTTGCACAATGCCTCTATAGTGATAATTTAGCATATCACCTTTGTGATTAGATAATTTATTACCTTTGGACCTATTAAATTTATGTTCAAAGGTTCAGCCTCATTTACATCGTTCTTCTTCCTTTTTAGATATTCTAATGTAAGTTAGCATATGTTGTCTTAAGAACTATCTCCTTAAGACTTTCCTTATGCCAAATGCATGTAGGAAGAATCTTGGATATCAAAAGAATAGTTTCTACAATTTCCAAGAAACTTTGTAACTAGATTAAACGAATTAATTCTATAAGAATGAGTTAAGTGTATCACATATGCTCCCACTGAAAGCGAAGAACTGATCACTAGTTAGAACTTCTTTCAATTTAGTGATCCAACTTAGACATGTCTCTCTTACATTAATTACAACAATTATATCACTTATAGCACTAAGAAAAATGATAAAGGAATTGAACTCGCCCTCCCCCATGAAAGAAACAAATTCTTTTCATGCCTGAGTTGGTTTGTGCCACTCTCTTTGAACTCATACACAACAATGTTCAAAGTATAAGAAGACTCTTTATTCCTCCAACACAAAATCAAACTTCAACCTCCAGATAAACTAATAACTACCATTAAGAATCTAAGTCTGCTACAAATGAATTCGTAGTAGAAGTCAAAACTGATATTCTTTAATCGGTTATGGTGAGACTGAACACGTATATAAGGATTTAAGTCAATTATTCTAAGCAATAGTGTGCTAATTACTATTGACTTGAACACAAACTTTCTAAGAAAATGTAAGCATCAACCCCAGTATCGAAAAAGATATAAATACTCCATCATCCACCAGGTGAAAACACTTGCATTTAATTCAGTTCGATTCATAGTACAATAGTAATTATATGTATTTTTATTGTTTGTTATAGTCCCTTTAACTATAAGTTATATCATTAAATGCATTTTTTACTTGTTGTCTTTAATTAGTTCACTTAACTAATGACATTTATGCATAATTACTGAAATGAATTTTGGGATTCAATAGGTCATATTAGTTCTAAAAGTTTTATTAAGGATTTAACTATTTTATTGTATATTATGTGTCTTTAAACAAATATAAAGTATAAAATAATTAACAATATATAAATCAATATATCACTTAGATTAAAACATAATAAAACACAATTCCAAAACTATTCAATAACAAAACATGCATAAAACTTGCTATTAAAAAATATAAACAAAAAACAAATACATATTAATAATGTTAAACAAAAGACAATGACTTATATTATCAACAGCCACATAATATACTTAACGTGTGTAACTATTTCATGTCTTATTGGAATTAAATTATACACTAAGTATTATAATCCAAAAATTACAACATCCACCATGATGTTCATAACGATCACCATAGGTTAACTCATTAGATGTAGAGTTCTTTCCTTTGATCAAACTTGGTGATAACAGATCAAATTATTTTAAAAGAACTCGAATGTCCAATTATTACATAATTTGATCATTCAAACAAATTGAAAATTAGATTTGTAAAACCATGTTTCACAAAGTAATAAAATTATTATACACAAAAATTGCATTTCTCTATGCAATACAATAAACTAATACACTATGTATTATATTTAAATTTAATAAGTACACTTGTGAGATTCGATTTCCTCAAATTCATCTTGACTCTTTTTCACTGAATAGATGCTCCAGATTATGTGGGGTTTGCATCATTACTGACCATCTACAACATATGCCAAAAGGTCAATGTTAATTATTACATAAATAATTAACTAAAATATATTTAATATAATTTATAAGACATTTAATAAATATGTTGTCATATTTTATATTCTCACAAATACAAAATATTTTAATTATTATATAAATGGTTGATCAATTAAGTATAATACTAAAAATACTTAATCAAATTTATATAACACATATATAATTCAAATACTCATCACACAAATAATTAAAAGACACAAATATATTACTAAAGTATATTCCATAATTTTTAAGTATTTATTAACATAAAATAAATGAAAAACAATATTTTCTGAATATCAAAAAATTATGAAAAAATCACCATTAAATCCAAAAAATATGAAAATGTGGGGTTGAAAAATTTCGGAGCGAAACGACATTGTTTCACATAACATATCAAGAAAACAAATATGATCCGTTGGATGTGTTACACGTGTCTCATCCTGGGCAAGCCAAGCAAGTACGCTTAGGTAGAATGTGTCACGCAGGAACGGATCCGTCCACTAACCACAGCATGATAGGTGTCCCACCGGCACGCCGGTTCAGTCGCTTGCGAACGGATCAGACATTGTTGCATGATGTACACGCACCGGCACGACACATATAGTTCACGCGCCGGCAGTAACCACCTTAGCCGGCACGTGTTTTCACGTGCCAGCGTGTCACAAGCCAACCAGTGCATGTGTACCACATGCCGCTTTTTCGGTAGATTTCGGTGACCGGACTTTGGCAGATTCACTCATTTTCGCGTTCCGACCGTTCACTTTACAAAAAAATGTACAGAAATTTTATGTTTACATAAAACAATGCGAAAATCAAAACTTTTTCAGATGAAAAGCAAGTAATTCCAGCAAGAAACGAATTCAACTCGAATATGAACATTTATAATAAGTAAAATTACAGAAAAACAATGGAAACATCGCCAGAACACATAGATTTCGTTAAAACACTCCAAAAACATGATTTTTTTCTCCATTTCACATTTTATTTGCGTAATTCACGAAAACACGAAATTGAATTTTGGAAATAAATTTTCCAGAAATTCAGAATGTGTAGAAACAGATTATCACATGAAAATCATCGCAAAACAACCTCGCTCTTGATACCATTGATGGAAAACGTAAATAGAAATAAATTCAGATTCTAACCATTTTCTGTATGCCCAAGATCGAAGAGCGCCACATCGAATACCGAATCGGATCCATCTCACGGTTTGTCAGAGTATGGATATGTATCCACAACTTCTGCAGCGACGAAGATCAATAGTGATCAATCTGCGATATTTTCTCCGTGAGACGAAAATCCCGGGAGAGAAAAATGATTGGAAATTGATAATGAATTGATTCCATTAGAAAAAAAATGAATTCTATTATGTTGGTTAAATGAATTCTCACGTGAATTCATATACTTATGAATTAAAAATGGATTAATTACAATTAAATCCTTCAACTATTGATTATTTGTAATTAATTCCTTAAAGTTGTATAACTTTTCAATTTAGTCAAAACAACCAAATTGGATATGATCCTTTGACCCGATTGACCCGCTCACAGGCGGACCTGGTATTTCCAACAATTGAACCTCTACTTAAATTTAATTAAATATATATTATTTCATCTTCCTTTGTGTTTTTAAAAATATTTTATTATATTCAATTTTATTCTTGTTTCCATTTTATAGTATTTTCTTATATTCTTGATAATTTCTTAATTAAACAAATTTATTTTTAAATATTAATTAATGAAAAATTAGAAAATAAATATTGGATTTATGCACCAATCTTCTATCCGTAAGACCGGCGTAGCCTCTCCGATACTTAAATTAGTGACGGAATTAAGAGAGGGGGCGGAGAATAATAATAATTAAAAATTAGATATCATACCTTTGAGGTTTAGAACCTTTATATAGGCCCCAATGAGTCCTAAATAGATTAAGATTAGGAGTCTTAATTGGATAAATTATGTATTTAATATTATCGATAAGATAATCCATGTGTAATTCGGTCTCTATCTTGAGGAGAGATTTTCGAGATTTCTATCTTGGATATGATTTATTTCCTGAGTTATCAGAAATCCCTCCCTTAGACTGTTTGAAGCCTTTTAAGGTTGAATGTGCTTGTTTGCTTTGCAGACCTTTTTGTAGGATTTCATCATTCTGACACATTCATTGAGGCGAATATGATACCCATACAATTACCATCGTGTGACAATGTGAGTGTTTAAATAGGTTCGCTTTTGGATCGTCGGCTATGCGATATGCTACCATTAGACTATTTCTTATAGTTTTTTATAGGCCTGCTTTAGGCTCATTGCCTATGATTGATGGTATTGTGCCTCGGGGTTGGTTAGTTGACATGTGATTTATATAAAGATATGAACTTTTTCTTTGAGTGTGCCTAACGAATGATGTATTGCTAGTTTTCTTAGCTATGCTTTCTCAAGTTGAATAGATAGATTGAGACTTGTTCTCTTTACACAAGTATGTTGAAACAATGTAATTTGATATTTCCTGGTAAAGAATAACAAACTTTTGTTTTTTCATGACAATTGTTAGTGTAGTGGACTTTGAATATATAATATAATCAATAAAAAATCAAGCGATTATAAACATAAGCCAACACGATTATAAACATAAGCCATCCTTTCAGCACTGCCCATCTATTTCCGGCCATGAATGAACTAAATTATTATTGCCGGCTCCGAGAATCACTCAATTGTAAGCAATTAAATTACCATATGTGGCTCCTGCCAATAAACCAAGAGATTTATATTTCTATATATTTGTTAGATTAGATGAAAGAATGTATCACAATTAATTGAAATTCAAATGAATAATAATAATGGAAAGCAGAAACCAAATAATAGAATAACATGAAATATCAATCTCTGCTTTTGTAATCTCGTATTTAAGAGTTTGTCGAAGTTGTGTTTTGAACTAAAATTCTCGCCTGAACAAGTGAATTCAGTCCAAGCTCACCGCACCAATAAAAGATTAGAAAATAAAAATTGACTTTATGCTCCAATCTTTGAAGTTGAATTGTGTATTGTCTTGACCAAATTGTGTATCTTTAATACAAAACAAGGTTAGAGGAGATAGCCGTGTAACCGGCGTAGTGTCTTCGATGCTTAAATTAGCGACGCAATTAAGAGAGGAGGTGGAGAATAATAATAATAATTAAGAATTAGTTTTAATACTTTTGAGTTTTAGAACCTTTATATAGGCCTCAATGAGTCCTAAATAGATTAAGATTAGGAGTCTTAGTTGAATAAAGATTGTATCTAATATTATCTATAAGATAATCCATGCGTAATTCAATCTCTATCTTGAAGAGAGATTTTCGGGATTCCCATATTGGATAGGATTTATTTCTTGAGTTATCATTTAATAAATAATGATTTCTTAAAAATATTTTAGATGTTGATATCAAGACCCATCAAGGCCCAAGTAGCACACCTTGGCCCAGAAGGGAAGTGGCTCCTCAGCAAAAGAGCACGCCTTTTACCAAGATACGTGATAACAGCGCTAAAGCGTGTTTGAGCAGAACATCCTCAGCACTTATAAAGCCGAAGCCCTGTTGCTGAACTACTCCTTCAACAATACCCTCCGCGTTTTAGCTGAAGTACCTTTAGCGAGACCTTTTCCGATTCAGCGCACTCCTTATCTCTTCACAGTCGCATTAAAGGCAAACCTGATTGGCAGAGGGGAAACATTTAATGCCCCGATGGTGAAAAAGACCCCCAAGTAGCTTGCCACTTGTGCGTAGATAGCAGGCGGTCCCACAGGCCATCATTACACAACTTCCTATAAATAGCAAGGTAATTTCCTACTTTCAAGGTAATTGCTACTTTGAGAATACACTTCTGCCACCTCTCCCAAATCGCTAACTTTAGCATCGGAGGGTCTTTGTCGAAAACACTTCCTGCTGGAGACTTGTTTTGTAGGAATTCGAGGACGTTGAAGGCCGTGGACTTCACCCGACAAATACCAAATTGGTGCGGTAAGCATGGAGTACAACCAAAATCATGACTACTCTCCCAAATAAATCAATAAAACCCCCTCTAACCCCAGGACCGTCCTATTCTTTGACACACCGGAACCTGGGGACAAAGCTGGGAAATCAACTCCGGTCGCACAAATTCCCCCGCAACAAATGGAGGCACCCACTTCTATGGGGCAAGAGATGTTTGAAGAAAGAAGGAGAAGGAAAGCCGTGAAGAAAGACATGGTGGCTCTGCTTGTCAGGAAAAGTGAGCAACAAAATGCGTCCATGGCCCTTATGCAAAACATGATGAATGAGATCTTGCATTCACGAAAGGAGGAGCAGGAGTTACTCCGGAGCTTGTGTCAAGAAAGGCAATTAGCGAGGTCAGAAGTGCAAAATTCTTCGCAGGGCTCCCCGTCAGTGGCCGGACAAAGCCGCTCACGCTATACCTAACGCCGCCCGCGGACATTGGAAGATGAAAGAACCATTATGGCTAAAGGAAAAGCAAAAATGGGATCCTCAAGACAAGAAGCAATGGAGTTTGAGGAAGAATCATTTCAGCGCAAGGACGAAAGCTTGGCGCATGTGGGACATTCAGAACCCTCGCCGGATAGCGAAGGGAGCTTAGTTGGATCAAGGCGAAGGGCACCAGCACAGCCCCGTCCAAACCAAGAGGACCTTGACGCCATGATAGCCAAGAAAGTTGATGCGCTCCTAGTAGAAAGAGGAATGGAGGCTGCCATGCTGGATATCACCGAGACTGCCTCGCTCCGCATCCACGCTAAAAGATTCTCGAGAGCATTCAAAAGCCTCACTTACACATTCGTTACTTTCACCAATGCATGGAGGCAGCCGATGCCACGGATGCCATGTTTTTCAAATTATTCCCCACTATGCTAATCACACCTACTACTCACTGGTTTGAGGGCCTCAAATCTGGGTCGATAACATGCTTCGACATGATGGCGAAGAGTTTCGCCCTATAATTTGTCACGTCCATTCCACCTAGCCGAACGATCCAAGACCTGTAGATGGTTCGGTAGAGGATGGATGAACCTCTAGCGGACTTCCTGGAGAGATTCCATAAAGGTGGCCCTTGAAATTAGGGACTATAACATCGACATAGCATCAGAGGAGCTTGTAAGAAACTACCGCAGCGCCTACTTGGTGAAGGATATTTCCACCGAGAGACCTACCACTTTGGCAATGCTGATGCAAAAGGCAAGGAAATGGGTGCGATGGGAAACCCACAAGAGAAACACCAAATAAAAATTGAGGCCGTCGCGAGGGAGAAACCAGCAAAGCATCGAGATTTAGGGAAATGGGAGCCGGATCGCGGATAATGTTTCGTTTGGAGGTCCCTCGGTGTGAGATAGAAGGGTTCACTCACTTCAATGCCAAGAGGAAGGAAGTCTTGATGTGGATTGAGAAGAATGGGGAAGATATTAAGTATCCCCCTATGATGAAGTATAAAGGGAAGCTTGGAACCTACTGCGAGTTCCATAAAAGTGAGGGCCACGACATAGAAGACTATCGGGAGCTATCTCGCAAGCTTAACAAGAAAGCTACCGAAGGATAACTATGCCGATTCCTCCAAACCAGTCGAGTGACAGATAACGGGATGAGGGGAGGAGTCCCCCATGTTAAGATGAACCACACAACCACCTCGTCGCGGTGCTGATGAACCTGCTGCTCAAGGGGTAATACACACGATTGCCGGAGGAACCACCCAAAAGAAGAGGAAAAGAGACAACATGTTCAATTATGATAATACAGATAGGGGAGGTGAGACATGTTATACTTTTTCATAGGAGAAAAAACCCTCGCTGCACAACAATGCATTAGTAATTGAGATGATGGTAGAGGGGTTCCAAGTTAGGTTCACTTTGGTAGATACGGGCAGCTCAGTCAATGTCATGACTAGAAGAGTTTACGACGTAATCGGAGGGAACCCCAATCATCTCGCCATTCATCAGGCACCGCTGATAGGAGTTGGAGGTCACGCTATGCACGTCTATGGTTTTGCGAACCTGTCTATATCATTGGGAGAGAATCGCCCCTGGTGTAAAACTAGGGCAGAATTCTTGATTGTTGACATCCCTTTGGCATACAACATATTCCTAGGGCATCCACTCATTATTGGCTCCGAAGGCATTATTAACCTTCGATATCTAATGCTCCAAATACCCACCCACCAGAGGTAGCCACTGCCTGTGGAAATTAGCAGGTTGCTTAGGAAACATATCTAATATCCCTGAAGGTCGAACCCCTAGCTGTAGAGGAAGAACCTGACCATGACCGAATTACTAAACCTGTAGATGTGATGGTGGCAGTGACTCTGGAGGAGGGCAAAGAAGTGCGTATATCCAATGGATTGAAAGTGAAAATGAAGAAAGATATCTTGATGGTACTACACGAGAGGGTCCGTGTGTTTGCATTGACTTCAGTGAACTTAAAAGGCGTCAGCCCTAAAGTGGCCGAGCATAGGTTGAACGTATTACCCCAGGCCAAGCCTGTTAAGAAAAAGTGAAGGAACCATGCACTAGAGAGACATAAGGCCATAGAAGAGGAAGTCTCATGGCTACTTAAAATTGGCCACGTCAAGGCCGTGTGATATCCCTATTAGATCGCCAACGTAGTATTGGTTAAGAAGGCGAATGATAAATTTTTCATGTGTGTGGATTTCATAGATTTGAACAAAGCATACCCAAAGGATAGCTACCCGCTCCCTAGCATCGACATGCTAGTAGATGCCATAGTAGGTTATACAATTTATTCAATGCTGGACGCTACATCAGGGTACAACCAGATACCAATGGCTGAAGAGGATAAGGAGAAAACATCGTTTATCATGCATGAAGGGATATACTGCTACAACCTTATACCATTAGGCCTAAAAAATGCCGGAACCACATATCAACGAATGGTAAATGACATATTTGACTTTATGATAGGGAAGGAGGTAGAGCTATATGTTGATGACATGATAATTAAAAGTCAGACAGAAGAAGAGCACACCTCAGACATAGCTAAGGTCCTCGCCCTCTTGGAAAAGTACGGGCTGAAGCTCAACCCTGGGAAATGCGCCTTCGGTGTAGTAGGAGGAAAGTGCTTGGGATGCCTAGTCTCACAAAGGGGAATAGAGGCTAATCCTGACAAGATAAAGGCGGTACTTCAGCTCAAAGAACCCTAAAGAGTCAAAAACATTCAGCGCCTCAACGGTAAGTTCAATGCCCTAGGTCGCTTCATTTCTTGTGCAGCACGCCGATGCATCCCATTTTACAAAGTTCTAAAGGAGAAGAAATTCATATGGGAAGAAGACTACACCGCGGTGTTCATTGAAATCAAGTCCTTCTTGGTCTCTTCGCCATTGCTAAGCCATCCTATCACAGGCGCACCGCTTTACCTCTACTTGAGCACTTCAAAGGAGGCTTTAGGAATGGTGCTTGTAATGGAAGAGGGAACTAATCAATTCCTGGTCTACTATGGCAGTCGCTTCCTAAAAGGGGTTGAACTCAGGTACGACCGAATGGAGAAACTAGCATTTGCACTGGTAGTGTCATCCCAGAAATGATGCCACTACTTTCAAGCCCACACAATCATAGTGTGGACTGACTTACCACTCAAGAAAGCACTTTAACGGCCCGAATCGTCAGGCCATCTCACTGAATGGTCTCTTAATCTCTCGAAATTCGACATCTGCTTCGAACCAAGAGCTGTAATGAAAGTCGAAGCACTGGCGAACTTCGTACAAGAAGCTCCATCGCTAAAGGAGCTTCTAGAAGTGGGATGGCGCATGTTCATAGATGGCAATTCTAATAGCACGGTGGCAGGTATTGGTGTCTTCATTCAAGGGCTGAAGGGGATGGTAATTCGGCAAGTTGCGAGGCTCAACTTCAGTGCCTCCAACAATGCTACAGAGTACGAGGTGCTAATCTTTGGACTAGAGATTATCAAAGCTCTCATGCTTGATAGCATTCGCATATTCAATGACTCGGGGCTGGTGGTTAAGTAGTTTGGAGGCGAAACAAGGCCAAGAACAAAGCTATGAGATAATTACTTGCCAAGATCACCTCCCTCATAAAGGAAATACGCACCAAAGGGACTGAGATATCAATTGCTCAAATCCCTAGAGCGCTGAATGTTGAAGCGGAAAGATTGGCGAAAGGCGCATTAAGCGAAGAGAAGGAGATCTTGCTTCCATGCGTCCCACTGAGAATCGGTATGCCTAGTATATCGCTGATAGAATTAATGCAGGCAGAGGAGGAGAACGAGTGGTTCACTCCCATTCTTAAATACCTGGAGCATAGTGAGCTCCTGAAAGAGGAATACGAAGCCTAGAAGATAGTGCGTAAGTCCTTCTGCTGTACTATTATCGGTAAATAGTTGTACCGAAAGTCTATCAGCCATCCTTAGTTGAAATACGTGGGTGCCTCAACATCGATTACATATTGCATGAAGTTCACAAATGCCTCTGCTACGTGTATGAAAAGAAGGATGCAATGGTGAGGAGAGCTAAACTACAAGGCTTCTATTGGCCATCGATGGAGTTAGATGAAAGAACTTGGTCCAATCTTGCAAATACTACCAAGCCTACGCAAAGACTTCCTCAGCACAAACCGGGCCGTGATCAGTAATTCAGGCTGCTTGGCCCTTCACCCTGTGGAGT
Source organism: Euphorbia schlechtendalii (assembly GCA_949673415.1). Lineage (NCBI taxonomy): Eukaryota > Viridiplantae > Streptophyta > Magnoliopsida > Malpighiales > Euphorbiaceae > Euphorbia > Euphorbia schlechtendalii. Next base: position 1,566 of record CATIWQ010277582.1, on the reverse strand, counting down.
GTTGACTTGGTGGGACCATTTCTGATAGCAAAATAGCAAAAATGTTAGATCATCGTAGCAGTAGATCATTTCATAGTGGGTGGAGCTGAACCACTATCAACCATTATACCTAAGCAAGTAACATCCTTCTTCAGCAAAAATATAATGTCACGCTTCGGCATCCCATGTACAATCAATGCAGACAATGTGACTCAGTTCAATTGTCATGCGTTCAAATGTTTTTGCTAACGGCTCAAGATAAGAGTACGTTTCTCTAGTGTCTCCCACCCTCAGACGAATGGGATGATTGAGGTCACTAATAGGACAACTTTGGAAGGGATCAGGATAAGGGTCCATGAGCATGGTTCGACATGGCTAGAAGAGATCAATAATGTCCTTTAGTCCTATAGAACAACCTACGGATGTCAACGGGCGAAACACCCTTCCTCCTAACATATGGGATGGAGGAAGTAGTCCTAGTAGACATCCGTGCACCTAGCACAAGAGTAGTAAATTACATTGAAGGGGCCTCTAATGATGACCTACTACGGAAGAACTTGGATTCCCTTGTGGAACAATGAGAGCAAGCCCTCATTCGCATGATGGAGTACAAGCGGTGCATTTCCCTCCTACGCAATAAAAAGATTAAACCATTCTCATTCCAAGAGGGTGAGCTAGTCCTTCGTAACACAAAGGACTCACAGGCAAGAGAAGGGTGAGGGAAGCTCGGAATCAAATGGGAGGGCCCATTCAAAGTGGTAAAGCGAATAGGTAGCAATGCTTATAAGTTATCCACCACAAGGGGAAAAATCCTGCCTCATCCATGGAACGCAACATCCCCTTGAAAGTTTTATCCAGGAGGATAGTAATTGTAGGACCCTGTGTATTTTTTTGTATTTTGTAATCGTTCAAGGCAATGATAATACAATATTCAACAAGTTTCTTTCATAAATTATGTGCACATGGAAACAACCCATTGGGCCCGCAGGGTGAGATCCCTAGCGATCCCCTTGGCAATGAACGACCAGCAGGCGCGATCCCTAGGGATCCCCTCGTTGCTCTCATGCTTTGAAATTAAAGCAACTTAGAGGCCCGCAAGGCGAGATCCCTAGCGATCCTCTCAGCGCTGAATGGCCCATAGGCGCGATCCCTAGAGATCCCCTCAGTGTTCTCATGCTTTGAAATTAAAGCAACTTAGATACCTGCAGGGCGAGATCCCTAGCGATCCCTTTGGTGCTTAACGGCCCGCAGGCGTGATCCCTAGAGATCCCCTCGATGCTCTCATACTTTGAAATTAAAGCAACTTAAACGCTTGCAGGGTGAGATCCCTAGCGATCCCCTTAGCGCTGAATGGCTTACAGGTGTGATCCCAGTGATCCCCTTAGCACTTTCAACTGATACGTGCAAGTGCTTCAACACAAATTCAAGAAAACATAAGCACTCGCTCCTACAAGGGATTTCCTAATTCGGATAACATAAGTTGAAAGCAAGCAACTCAGTAGACATACATACACAACACACGCAGATAATGTACAACACAAAAACCACTAAGAAGCTCAGAAAAAAGCAAAGATAACACCAGAGGAG